>PVLA01011876.1:0-49099 GCA_004027455.1 Hydrochoerus hydrochaeris | reverse complement strand
CCCCCCAGTCCACTGTGAATCTGCGAGCTGCACACTGAGAGCTGGCTCCTCCCCCTACGCCAGTCAACCAGTTTATGCTTCAACAGGTTTGTGTGTTCCCTGGGGATGCCACTGGCCCAGGAAAGCCTCATCCCTGGCTATTGGGTTTCCAACAGGGGCGTGGCCCAGCCCGAGCAGATCCCACCGATCTGCTTTGGACTAGGAGTCATCAGCAGACACTGCCTAGGGCCCCGATTCAAGCTGGCCCAGCCAGTCCTCCGGGTTTGGGGATTCCAGTTCCCATCACTCACCAAAGTTCGTGCAGCTCGACTGGCTGTTTCCACTTCCCGTCTCAGGGCCTCCCCCAGCCAAGGGTCTGGAGCTCACCAACCCCCGCTCTCAGCAGGGCCGGGATCTCAGCTCGATCTTGAGTCACCTGAATTTAAGACGTGCCAGTACAGCAACTGGGGCTTGCCCATTTCCAGCCCTCTATCCATGCTTCTTTTTCTTCTTTCTTTTTTTTTTTTCTTTTTCTTTTTCCTCAGTTTCTTCCTGGGTCGTGAGAATTCCTCTCCTTTTGTTTGGCTTTCTCCATGTTGCCAATTCCAGCATCTGAGTTGTTTTTATTTATTTTTTCCTCAGAGAAGCTCTCTTACAGTGCCGCCACTCAGTCGGCCATCTTGCAATCTCATTCGTAAGTACACTTTTATAAATTAATACATTTTAAAAATTTCCGTTTAACACTTTTAAAAAACTAATTATAGTAATAAACACTTACGAATGATCACTTTAACTTCAGTTCGATAGTTTGTCAAGTTCTAAAAGTTTCACACTTCTATAACCAGAGACACTTAGCTAATGAGAAATGTTTAACATGATTTCTGCATAAGCCAAAGGTGTTAGTCTGCACAAAGTAGGTGTTTAACAGCTTTTTACTGGTTAAGAAATTAAATTTGAGGATGTTGTGGTACTTTCTTGATGACACAAAAGGCAGAGTCCCCTCCAAGCCAGCAGGACTACAATGTCCTCTGTGATGTTCTTTCACACATGCTTTCCAACAAATAATGAGGGGAGAACAGTGCCACTCCTCAGACCCCCCCAAATTCCCCTTCCCTCTCTCCTTCAGTTGCCATAGTGTTCCTTAGCCTGCCATCTGACAGCCTGCACCGAGACTCCCTCCATATCTATTGTATGGATCCCAGTACTTTGATTTCTTTGACTGTTTCTGCCCTCAGTTCTTCACAGTCCTGTTTCTAGGACCTACAGTTCTGACCTTGAATCTCAAATGACTGAGCCTGGACAAATGAAATCTGTTGAAGTATTCTCATGGATTACAAAAGCCAGATTCTCCATCCTTTGCTGTGCTTACTTGGTAGAAAATTCTACAATTTCTTGAATTTCAATTCTAGATTCAAATCTTCACCCTTGTCTGATCTAGAAGTTGGAATCCTTTGGGCTCTGCTATTTTCCCTTTTTGTTTGCCTCATTACTATCTTATTCCCTAGGTCCAAAATCTCTCTTTTTTACATTTAAGGATTTATATTTTCATCATTTTGTTCTGTATTCATCTCTTTATTAATCTACTTAGGGACAATTATAAATAATTCTCCTTTCTTGAAAATAACAAATATTTGAGGAAAGAACATCAATTATCTTGCCACATATCAAATTAAACCAAGAAAGAAACACATGGATTATGGAATGTTACTGTTTATTGATGGTCACTAACACTTGTGACATATTCTACCAAACTTAATTCATATTTGTACATGTTCATATTTGTATGTGAATTAAGATATTTTATATTGTGTATTTTAAATTCTGCCTTTTCACTTAGGGTATTTTAAGCATTCTTATAGGTCGGTAGTCATGGTCAACACATTTTAAAACATTTTAAAGGTTTCTTTTTCTCTTGATATCATGTGGGATGAGGGTAGCAGAGCAACACAAAATAATTTGTAGGATTTGTACACGTGAGATGTGGCTTGTTAAAAACAGAGAGTATTACTGCATTCTGCCACACAAAAAAAAACTATGAAAATTGTTCTTCTTAGAACAGCATAAATTGTCTTAGCCAATATGACTAAAGAGCAGTTTAGTTCCAAGGGTCCTTTCTTTTTTGTATGCTTCACATTACTTTATAAAGTGGATCCAAGTCTGGAATTCCATTTCTTTTGTTGGGTGCATTATTATTAACATATAATCTGCTTATGAAATTCCTTCAAACACAATCTTCATATAGGTCTCTATCAGATTATTTAATGGGAAAGTTTGTTTGACTCCAATAAGCACTATGGAAGGCTTGGCTGAGACAGAAGCTACAGTTATTCAGTATGAGAACTACATTCTTGTAGCCTGGATTTCCAGAGCCTACATTTGCATGAGTGATAATCTATGCTCTCCAGATGCTGTGTCAGGGAGCAAAAGTATCTTATACTCCTAACCTATACAAAGAATAGACTTCTGGTTGTCCAAAAGGATAGATATTAAATTTATTGAGATACACCATTGTGGTAGTCTGTTCTAAAGATGGTTATATCTGACACTGTTTCTGACACTTTCCTTCCTGAGAGCTCGAGGCCTATGTTCTGAATCCTTCAATCTGGGCAGGCTTTCATAATTGTTCTATCCAACTCATTGATGAAAGTGATGCTATGTGACTTCTGAGTTGAATTTATAAAATAACTCTCTTTCCCACAGCTCTTTCTCTCAACAAACTCTTTGGGACATCTGGTCCTTCATATAAAATTATCAGTTCAGTTATTCTGGAGTCACCATGCTGGAATATGTAATGGAATGGTCTTTTACCCAAGAAGTCCCAGCTGTACCAGTCCTTGGCTGATTGAATCTTCAAGCAGCAACTGTCAGAAATGTAAGTGAGCCAAGGAAATCCATAGGTCTCTGTCTTGAACAAGATAAAATCTTTTCTGAAAGATGCCTCTATAGGGCATGCATTATTCCCATGCAAGGAAATAAGATAATACAAAGGTGACTCAGCAAGTGCAACAAATTTATGCTGCAGCAACTGTAGATAATAGACACTTCTCAGTAATAGATAAGAGATACTTCTAAATAAATGTATTTAAAGTGTCAGAAAAAGATAAAGGAAATAGTAGACTCAGAAACAAATTAAGATATGAAAAATGAATGGATACATTTTAAAAAGGAAATAAAAATCCAGCAATGTAAATAGAAACCCAATGAACATAAAGACAGACTAAATACAGTTGCAAAGAGAATTAGGGAATTGGGCAGTAGATCTGTGAAAATTAACCAAGACCAACAAAGAGAAAGAAAAAGATGAATAATAGTAAAGAAAAATTAAGAGTTGGAGGATAAGATGAAAATGTCCAAGTTGCATCTAATAGGAGTTCTAGAAATACATAATATAGGAACATGCATAGAACAGAAGTGGGGAGAAATAACATTTGAACACAGAAAGGCTGAAAGTTTTCCAAATTAAAGAAGGATTTTTCAGGCCTGGGATTTAACTCAGTGTCTCAAGGGTTTGACTGATAAGTACAAAGTTGTGAGTTCATTCCCAGTACCAAAAAAAAAAAAAGAAGAAGAAGGACGAGAAGAAAAAGAAGGAGGAAGAAGAGGAGGAAGAGGAGGAAGAAGAAGAAGAGGAGGAAGAGGAAGAGGAGGATTTGGGTTCTTGTGCTAAAATGCACGTCAAATACTGAACTGGGCACATGCCTGTAATCCCAGAAGTCTGGAAGCAGTTTCTGGGAAGGGGACGACTTGAAGTATTTTATTTATTTTTCATATATTTAAGATTATGTTGATATGAGGTAGATAGTGATTAACTTTGGATATTAAGTATAAACACTAATAGTTTAAAGGCAGTCATAAAGAACTGAATTAGATGGTGCAAGTATTGGAAAAAGGGACTAAACTGAGGAAAATTCAATCAGTAAACTAGAAGGCAAAAAAGAAGAAAAAAAGAAGCAAAGAGTTATATAAGAAATACAAAATGAGAAGTTCTTAATAAATCTAAAGATAGCAATCATTATGTGACTCTAGTTTTTACCAAAATCAGTTCTGTTCTCAACAGGAACACGACTGTGTAGGGACATGGTTGCTTAGGTAGTGGTCTCATTTTCTGGTCCTCTGTGGCTAAATACAGTTGTGTAACTTTCTGGTCAGCGGTATACAAACAGCTGACACGTGTCACTTGTAGTCTTAAAAAGTTGGACTATTCATGTACCCATCTTCCTTCCTTAAGGAGGAGCTCCCTAGCTAGCCCCTGCCATGTGGATAAACAAAGCCCTCAGAGATGGAATGGCAACACAGAACTAAGAAGCCACCTCAACAACCTGCACCATGTATCTGGCACCATTCTATGAGAAATAAATATTATGTGGGGAAGCAAGGAGAAAGATACAACACCATGGTACCCTGATTAATACATATGATAAATGACAATAGATTCTAAAAGATGGCTAAAAGGCAGACTCAGTATTGGTTGATAATATAAAAAGTCAACTGCTATTTACAAGATATTCATAAAACATAATGATTCGGGATGGATGAAAATAAAGAGTTGCCCCACCATACCCAACTTGATTTATTCTTTTCTTACTTCCTAAAGACCATAATAGCATACTTTTTTTGCAAGATATTGGAATGAAATTATATAATACATGAAAAACTGGGTTTTCCAGAGCCATAAAAATTTATCTTGAACTGTTTCACACAATTAGTTCTTTCAACAAACATTTACTGTGCACCTACTACATGTCAGGAATTCTACTGGGAACTAAGAAGAAAAAGGAGTAAACTGGTTCCAACATTTGTAGTCTAGGAGACTCCATGTGAAAAATGAGTTTAGGAACATCTTTTTTTTTTTTTTTTTTGGTGCCGGGGATCGAACTCACGACCTTGCACTTGCCAGGCAGGCACTTACACTGCTGAGCTAAACCCCCAGCCTAGTAACATCTTCTAAGGCATTATAATGGGTAAGGGGAGAGAAGGTATTTAGTCACTTAGTGTAAAGAGAATGGCCTCCTAGTTTTAAGTAATAGAGCCAGGGATGATTTCATAAGGAGGTGACTCTTAGGTTGAATTGTGAAAAATCAGCAGGTGTTTGGACAGGCTGGGCAAGGGAAGGATATTCCATGAGAGGGCACAGAATAAAAATAAGTGTCCTGAAAGAGAAATGCATACATGGAACTCAATGTTTGGAGACGTGGCCCTGGCTATGATATTGGGATTTATGTTGTAGACAATAGCAACCAATGGCAGGGCTCATCACTGATGGAATGATTTGCTCAATATTGTACTTTAGAAGACTTAATTTGGTCACAGTGTGAGATACATCAGTACTGGAAATACAACCAGCTCAGAGGCAGAGAGAATATTAAGAAAAGTTGAGGTGGTTTGAAACAGGGGCCTGAAACCAGGCAAAAGCAATGAGATGGAAAGAAAGTTGATGCGAACCATGGGGAAGGAGAACCAAGAGGAAGAAAGAAAAGAGGTTGTATAATTTTCAGGTTTGTCCTTTCCATGACTAAAGGAATTGCAGTGAGACACTGGCCTCACCTCTCCATGACAATGGAGATCTGAGACAGGGATGGAAATTTGTGGATTACTAGCACATGGTTTGTGTCTGGAATCAGGGAGGAGAAGTCTGATAGAGCACTTAGCCTCCATTCCCCAAATTAGAAACAGAACAAGAACAGACCCCAGCACATAACAAGGTGGCTGAGCAAGAAGAGGTCAGGAAACATGGAGACCCAAGTGTCAAGGAGCCAAGAGAAAGGACAGATTCAAAATAAAAATCTAGTCAACAATGACAAATGCTGCAGGCAGATCAAGGAGGAAGAGAACTGGGAAACATCTAATGGCCTAGGGAAACCTGACAGCCCTTAGGTGACCTTTATCAATGTTGTCTTGGTGGAATGCTAGATTCAGAAATGGGACTGCAGGGCTCTGAGGAAGTGACCTGAGGCCAGGCTGGATTAAGTGTTTTTGATATTTTGGTTGACAAAAAATGGGATTATGTCCATGTACCAACTCCACACAAGGAAGGTAAACATTATGTACTGTGTGGACATGGACTAACAAACCAAACCAAAACAAAACAAAACAAAAAGTACAAGAGAGAAAAAGGCTATCAAGAGATGGAGGAGGAAGGGAAGGGAGGAAAAGGGGATGAATAAAGGAAGCAGGAGGCGTTATGTACGTGCAGTGCATCATTTTCCCACAAGGAATGTAAACACGTACCACTAATGAACTAAAATTTTTTAAAAAAGCATGAATACAACGGGCAAGATAAAGGGTCATGAAAAAATAATGAAAGTCTAAGGAAATAGCCTGTGTAGTTAGTCACTGTTACAGTTATGCTGGAACTAGATGGAAAGGGTCTTCAGTTAGAAATGATCCAAAACGCTGTTTGTCACGTATTTTTTCCCCCAAAGGTTGGGAGGTGGTGGTTTGACACACACTGAGCTGTCGCAGCGAGCCAGCCTCTGCCCCCAGTTAGAACGTAGTGCTAAAATTGGACTGCAGATTGGCTCCTAAACCAGTTTTCTTTCCACGAAACCGTTAGTCATTAAAAATGAATAAAAGCAGCATTCCCTCAAGCTCAACCTCTCTTCGCAGATGGTAACCCATCTGCAGTCTTAACAGCACAAAGAAACCATGCCCGACTTGGCTTGCAAGAAGCGGTTCTGGGGTGCGAAGCCGGTTACTCTCCAGAGCGCTCCTGTCCAAGTCTCAGCAGGCAGAGGCGGGAGGCGCCACAGCCGGCCTCGCACAGGGGCGGGCGTAGGCTGTCAGCCCGGGAGAGAGAGGGTCCCCGGGAGGCGAACTCCGGGACGCGCGGCCACCGTTCCTCTGTGCGCGGCCGCCCGGTGCCCGTGACCACCCGGCCACCGCTTTCGGTTCCGCGCCTTATAAGGCCTGGCAGGGGGGTCACGTGTGCCCAGGGCTGCCAGCAAGGAGGAGGGGGCGGCGGGGGGAGGGCGGGCGCCGGGGAGGAAAAGGGGAGGGAGCCGGGGGCGGAGGCAGGAGCGGGGGGCGGACTCTGCGGCCGTGGGAGGCGGCGGCGGCGGGCGCCGTGCGCTCTGAGCCGCGCGAAGGAGCGGGACCGGGAGGAGGAGAGGTGGCGGCGGCGGCGGCCGAGGAAGAAGGGACCGGCGCGGGGGCGGAGAGCGCGGCGCGGCGGACGCCGGAGACGGCGGGAAGGCCGGTGGCCTCCTCGGGCAGGAGCCGGGTGGCGGCGGCCGAGAGGGACCGCGGCGAGAGGAGCGCATCCAGCGGCCCCGGCCGCGGCGGCGGCGGCGGCGGCGGCCACCCGGGTCCGCGCTCCCGGGCGGCGGCGGGCGCGGGCCGGCGCGATGGAGCCGCAGCACGTGCGCCCTGCGCCCGGCGCCCGCAGCCCGGCCTGGGAGGAACCGGTGGGTACCGCGCTCGCGCCCACCCCTCCCGCTTGGTGTTCCCCCCGCCCGGGCCGGGTTCCGTTCAGGAAATGGCCCGGGATGAAGTCCCCAGCTGCTTCCCAGCCGGGGCAGCGCTTCCTCCAGCACTTCTGCGCCTCCTCGCACGCCGCCTGGAGCGCCTTTGTCCGGCCGGCTGGGGCTGTGCCCGCGGGGCCGTCGGCGACGGTCCTCAGAGGACCGTTTCCGCGCTCCCGGGACTTCGTAACTTTTCACTTGATTTTCGAGCGTGCAGGCTGCTGGGCTGGGCGAGGAGAAGCCCAGGCGGTGCGGTCAGCGTGCAGGGCTGGGTGGAGACGGGTGTTCCCTCCCGAGACCGCGCCCTCGCCGTCACCTGGGCGCGCAGGTTCCCGGACAGTCGCCGGAGGGGGCCGCTGGCTTCGAGCAGCCCGAGCCACGCCTCCGACCCGGGTTGGCAGTTGCAGCCCCGGGCTCTTCTAGGGGTCCTGGGGTTTTGCCTGGGATGGAGGGGGAAGCCAACTTCGCCTTCGCTCGGGATTTCGCCGCACACGCGGCGCGGTTGAGTCATTTTAGGGGCCAAGAGTAGTGGGTGCGAATGTCCTGTGTGAGGATAAGGAAGCGGAGACCGAGGGTCTTTGGAATGGTCTCCCCAAGCTCTCTCAGCTTATGTCTTCAACTCAGTCAGAACCATATGGTATCCCTTCAGGGATTCTACCCAGGAATCCCCATCTCAGACTGCTGTCATCCATCGTGAGCAGCCTTTTCCCTGGCCTCAACTTTTGCTGTCCATGCCCTTCCTCGATGCTTGCTGCGCCGTCTGGATTGGAATTCTGAACTGACTTGAAAAGCCCAGTCCAAAATTTCTGGCCTCATCTGTGTTTAGCTCTAAGGAGTTCGGATGATGTTCTTCTCTGAAACTATGAGAGTTTACTGAGGGCAGGTCGGCCTGTTGAGAGCTTCTAGGTCAGGTGCCAAGCTTGGTTCTCCTTTTTCTTTTCTAATATGTACACTTCCAGCTCCTTTGCCCCGGGTAGATTTCTCTGCCTCCTGTTTCCTGACCTTTCAGAAGTGTCCTTCAACTCTCATCCATCTGCATCTGCAGCTGTCTTTGCTTTTGTGAATTTGAGGACAAATTGTTAGGTTGTTAGGTCTCCCATCTGCTCGTACTTCTTCAGTTGTGTTTTATCACTGGAGAGTAAGTTATTGAAATTAAAAAAATACAATTCAATTTTGATGTTTAAATCAAGGATCATTGTGAATTGAATCCAATGACCTGTTTTGAACTTTCCTGTATGGTCTTTTCTGAACCTGACTACTTTAAGCCAACACCAATCACAGTGGGAAATACCCAGTTATATATAGTGTTTTCCTTCAGGGTGCTGATGCCAGAACTACTCTGTGCCCAGAAAATTAGCCCCCGCCCCCACCCCTTTATTTCTAACAATGACAATAACAAAACCACTCATTTATTTTCCACAGAAAATATTCACTATCAGCGTCACCACTGGAGCTTTAAAAAGTAGAAACTGGATAAATATGTGAGTGAACTGTGACACTTCAAAATGTAGAACTCTTTTTAAAGTAAACACATATTACGTCCTGGTACTGTTGGATAGCAGATAACACAGCCACAGAAAGCTTATGTTCTTCACTAAAAAGCCCCAAACATGTTCTGAGAGCTTAAGTGTGTGGCATAAAAAGACATTTCTGACGAGTGATTTTATTTGAGACCCTATGGTCATACACATAATGACCACAGAGATCACTTAAAAACTAAAGAATTCTCATTGAAGTTCTTAAGAAAAACAAGTTATCCAGATTATCAAAAAATGGCACGTACAAGAAAAAGGAATACTACATCAGGAAAAAAACACTGTTTAAATGTTAAATATTTCAGATGTGTAGCAAGGGGGAAACAACAGTTTAAATGTTTTGAAGAAACAGAAATCTATCAAAAACTAGGTTTTTGATCCTTGGGTCAGTAATCCCTGTAAGAATCTGATTGAAATTATGGACTCTTTTTTTTTTTCCTTAAAAAATTACACCTATTGACACAGTCATGTGTCATATAATGATAGGACAAGTTCTGAGAAGTGTGTTGTCAGTTTTGTCATTGTAGGAACATCATAGATTACTTTCACAAACTAAGATGGCTGTGACATCTCTAGCCAATATACCCTTATGGAACCACTATCTTATACAGTACACACACGCATATATTTTAATGTAATTTCAAGGGAATCATGGATTTCCTGGAGACTAACATGTGGGCCCTCAAAGACCTAAGGTTAAAAATACTTGCTTTCAATTGGATTCCATTTCTAAGTTACTTAAAATGTGTTCAGCATTTTTTTTTTTAAACTAGCACAGTATTAAAAAATGGTGAGATTGGTGTTGGGAAATTAGCACATGCATTTAATATACCATGATTATTTTCAATCCTACTGACTGCCTTTCTTTTTCCTCCACCTTTCCTTTACCCCTTTTCTATCTCCAAAACTATACCTTTTAATAAAATCTGCTTTTAAAATTCAAATGTAAGCAATTTATTACTTAAAGTATGCTTATCTATAAAAAGGAATATTCAGTATGGCATAAGTGATACTAATATGACACAGGTTCTGTTGTAATATCCCTTAAGGCACATAACAGCATACACATAAAGATTATTCTTCTTTATTCTTTTTTGAATGGATCCTAAAATGGGTATGATTCTGCTATTAAGACAAAAGAGTAAATGAGCTCTTAAGAAATGATGCTGGCTGATTGTAAGGAAAGCAGTACTTTGTGTGTGATATACTAGTGTCTGGAGCTGAGAGGCAGTTACTAAGACTTCCTGCCAGTCCTTGTGTTGGGGTAAAAGGAAGTTATTTATTTAAATGGGAGCATTTAAGTAAACTATTACTTTTACTCTAGATAGGGACTCGGCCTAAAGAGAATAACTGCTAGCATTTAAATTTACATATTTTCTTTAATGCTGGCTTTGAAATGTAATTGAGTCTCAGTGGAAATAGAAGTATTACCTAAATTTCCAATCAGTTAATTTTTTTTTTTCTTTTTTGTTTTGTTTTGTTTGGATTTTTGAGACAGAGTCTCACAGTGTAGTCCAGGCTGGCTTTGAATTCACTGGGTAGCTCAAACTGGCCTTCTACTATAGGTCTTCTCTTGCATCAGCCTCCTGAGTGCTTGGGTTCCAGACATGTGCCACCAGCTTGGCTTGAAAAGTGTTTTGGTAGTTGATATGGATGGGTAGGAAGATTTTTGGCCAAACAATCCTTATTCATGATAGCCTGGATGTGAGGGGGCAGATAGTTGAATTTTGGCTAAAATGTAAAAAATGTAGGAGTATTTACAAAATAGTTGTTAGTGGAGGGATGCTAAAATTAAAATAAAATTGAGAGGGGAAAGGTTTCAAAGGGAAAATGGCCACAGTGTAAAGTAGAGGTTATAAATGTAGTTATGCATTATGTCTAGTCGATATAACATTTTTGCCTCAGGTACAAGGATGACTATGTATGTGTGCAGTTCACTATACAACGATCTCACACTCTGTTTCATTCAGGCAAAAACTAAGGGTATTTGTTGATTTCATTCTTCCTTACTGATTAGGATAGTATATGAATAGAATTTTTTTCTTTTTGACCACATTCTGGATTAAACCCGGGGCTTTACACATGCTAGTCAAGCACTCTTAACACTGAGCTACATTTGCAGCTCTGTAACTATTTTTAAAGTGTGATCTTCAGGGCATAAAATGTAATGCTTTGTATGTTTGTTCATATGTGAGGCAAAATCAGAACACATGGGTTCAAAAGTTGCACATGGATATTATTCCTCTTGTGATGAGTAGTGATCAGTAAGAATATGCAGCAATTCAAAAATACCTCTAGATAATGATGTACTAGTATTCATAAAGTTGCTATCAGCATATTGGGCTGACTTATGCAAGTTAAGTATAATTTTTTTAATTTAGTGGGACAGGAAACCTTATTAAATGGGAACCTGATTAAGGGGCAGCTTCTAGTTCCATTTCATACAGAATATAGTTGTCTATGTGGTTTATGACCAAGTGTTTAATAGTGTGCCTGTCATATGTTATGTTCCAAATGGATTTCAGAGTAACAATAATAAAAGAAATATATGAGGCATATTAGAAATGTTTTGAAAATTTGATAACTCCAAGTAAGGAAAAGGTCAAGGTAATCTTATAAATCAGATACATAAGGTAATGTATCACGTATCTGAAATTTGTTTCATTTACCATTTTGAGCTACATTAGCATTGTTGAAAATACTGAGATCTTGATATTACTATAAATATTTGCAGGAGAGTGCACATATTCACTATACAGCTTGGATATTTGAGAAACATCATTTACAGCTAAGTCCTATTAACAAGATAACATATCAAGTACCTTAAATTAGAGATTCGTTGAAACACTCTCAGATCTATGTATTAGAAGAATTGGAGAGTAGCTATCATTTGCTTGCAAAGTTCCAAACTAAGTTGTAGAACTTGTTACAGGAACTCTGAAGAGAAGAGCTGGCCGTAAGGCATTTTTTTTTGAGACCATATGTCACCTTATAGTACAGGCTGGCCTTGAACTCACTGTGGGCCAGGCTGACTTAGAATTTATGGTGATCCTCTGGCCTCAGTTTCCTGAGTGATGAGATTACAGCTGTGCACCACTAACCCAGTGAAGTTAAAGTTTTATAAATAATGAATATTTTTACTTCGAGATATTGTCCAGTTCCTGGATATGAATCTGATTTAAAGTATCTCTAAGCAGTCAGTATGTGAACCAAAGAATGAGAAATGTGGTCCATAGTCTTTTTCCTACCATCACAAAATAGGACTGGACATTAGTGCCTTTTAGTTTGAGGACTCCTTGTGTGGATTCTGGAAAATGTTGCTGTATAAAACTTGAAAGCATAAATTATGAGTACAAATATATAATAACTGAGAAACTGATGTTATATTAGTGCAGTAAGTAGAACATCAAAACAGTAATATGATTTTGATTTTGAGCCCAATCTTGATTTTGTGCCTGTGTCATTAAGCCAAAGGACTAAGGTTATTCTCTCAAAAGACACCTTAGTAGCTGTCATTTTTTTACATCCTAGTAGGTATCTTTTTTTTTTTTTGTACCAGACCTTGCACTTGCTAGGCAGGCACTTAAGACACTGAGCCAAGCCCAGTAGGTATCTTTTTTAATTTACAGTTTTTAAACATTTTTATATTAGACTTCTTGGTGACCAAACAGCCAGTTGGGGATAAAGGCCATTATGATGTTTCTTTCAAAAGAATTCCCAGCAATATATTCCTGTACATATAGAATTACATATTTATAGGCCATAACAGTTAAAGTTTATTTAGTCTAACTTCATCCTTTCCTAAAGAAAACAAGTGAAGCTGGAGAGGAAGTCCATGTGTTAGTATCACAAGGCAGCAATCTCCTGTCTTGATTTAAAGATTTAAGCAGCACATTTACATTTTAAAGAACTGAACCTACAGTTTAATGTGCAATATTAGGTTTGCATACTGTTTCTTCTTAAAATGTCTTATAACTTTCAGCTCTAATACAGAAATCAAATGGATTTTGGGAATAAGATTGCAACTAGGAAAAAAATACCCAGAAATCTTGGTGTGGAGGAAACTTAAAAGGTCAAGTCAACTGAATAAATAGGAAAGGATGAGTATTTGAAGAGCAGAGACATAGAAGAAATCCAATGCTTTATCCAGGTGAAGAGATTCTAGTCTGGCAGGGTCTTTTTACCCTATTCAAAGATATAGCTAACACCAGTTTGGAGTTTTTAGGTAACAGGAGGTATATGTCATTTGAGTATTTTCTCCTTAGCCCTCCCCCATCTGCGGGGGCTCTTTGATGTTGAGCAAGAACTACCCGCAGCTAGGCTGCTGCTCCCAAATGCCCGCAAAACCAGCTGGCTAGGGACGGTTTCTGAGTGGTGGCTACAGCCTTGTTGACCCCATTTTTAATGCTGTAGTCCGAGTTAGGGAGTGGCGGTCTCAGGACTTCCAGAGGAGAGAGTGTGTGTTATGTGTATGTGTTTTCCGATACTGGTTTTCAAATAGTTCGAGTGCATTGTTTTCTTCCAGATAGTCTCGGTTAGGATTCACCTTAGACATTTATTTAGCATTCTGTTGTTTGGGCTGCTTGTCCTCTCTTGTTTCTGCGTTCTCTCCACGCCCTTCCCAGTTTCCTGTTAGCCAAAGGCAATCGCTCTTTCTGAACGCGAAGTTGAGAGAGTTGAACCTCCCGGAAAATGCTCTTCTCTTCCGTGAGCGCCGGATGGGGGTGGGGGTGGGCCAGAAAGTAAACACCTCGGTCTAGAGAGCTGAAAGGATCCAAACACCCAGGCAGAGTCTGGAGAGGTACGGTCCCTGTAGTGGTACAGGGTCCTGTGACAAACTAGCTCCGGTCCAGCTCGGGTGTGTGTGTGTGCGCATGTGGTAGTGGTGGTGGTAGAAGGGCCTTGAATTCAGTTGGAACCATGCAACAAGGCCCAAGTGTCTCGAGCGATTTGGGGTTCAGGAGGAGGCGGGTGCACCACAGGGAATCAGAACTTACAGCTTCCCTTTCTTTCTGAGGTGCCGCTCTTGTCCCTGTGGCCCTAAACCGAGAGAGCGTTGGACTTTGTAGGTTTCCTGCCTCCCTCGCCCTTCCGTCCATCCCGATGATCCCGGTTGCCCCACTCCTGTGTCACTCCCTTCTTCTCGACCAGCAATGCACTTACTCCGGGTCAGGACCCCCTCCCGGCACATCCCGAGGCTGTGTGCGCAGGGGTCCCGGGCAGGCAGGGATTCCCCGTTTCCCGCGGGGGAGCGGAGCACTGGAAGTGGTGCGTACCCGCCGGGAGGCGCCTGGCCCGCGACCCTCGCGCACGGGAGTGGAAGATGGCGGCGGCGGCGGGTAGGCGCGGGGATCCCGGCCCGGGTCGGGCAGAGCCCCCGGTTGACCGCCTCCGCCGCCCCGCCGGGCGGTGCTGTGTCCCTGCAGGAGTCAGAGAGGATGGCCGGGGCCAGCAGCCAGCACCACCCTCCGGGCGCCGCGGGAGGAGCAGCCTCTGGGGCCGGCTCGGCGGCGACCGCCGCCTCGGCGGGACCGGGAGAGGATTCGTCCGACAGCGAAGTGGAGCAAGAGGGGCCGCAGAAACTGATCCGCAAAGTGTCCACCTCGGGGCAGCTCCGGACCAAGGTGAGGAAGGGGTAGGTGGCCCCGGCGAAACCTGGAAAGCCGGAGGCAGCTGGGCGGGAAGGTGGCGGGAGCGCAGGGAGCGCGCCGGGCTCCCGGGAACCTGGAGCGCGGGGCGGGGCCTCCTTGAGTGGGCGGGGCCTGCCAGGGAGGGCGGGGCTGCGGGGGCAGCGCTTCGCGGCTGGCGCTGGGCTCTGAGGCCGCGGTGAGCCGAGCTAGGCGGGCGGAGACGGAGGTGCCGGGAGGACCCGGCCTGGCGGGAGCGTGGGAAAAAGCGGAAGCGCCTTTGCGAGTTCCACTTAAGAACTTAAAAGGAGTGTTCTCCTAGCAGTGCCCTGGGTTTGTAGTGTGTGCAGGCCGGCCAGCCAGGGCTGCAGCTCGCAGCCAGGTCTGCCGGAGCCAGGAGGTGACCCCAGTGTCCACCTTCCGCTGTGTCCATACTGGGGAGCAGCAGGGTGGGGCTGTCCGGTGCCTTCTGTGCGGTTGTTATTAATAGATAGAAAGTTACGCTTTGTTACGTGAAGATTGGGATGTTGTGTTACTCTTGTGTGGAGCTTGTGTCGACCTATGTGTCCTCAAAGTTGAGTTTCAGATCATGCACATAAAGTAAATGCTGTGGATAGCAAAGAATTGTGTAGTCTAATGTTCATCTTAGTTTTAAATCTTAGGAATTTGAAGAAGAAATCAATAAAATTTTAGAGTTGGGTGCCCTCTGTAAAAAGTTAATTCATTCTGCAGCTATTTTCATGACAATTGGTTTCCTAAGGTTAGAGGACTCTTGTATGGAAATAGAAGTTTCATTGTATGCCCACGGATTAGTGTTTGTTGTAGCTGCCTACTAATTTTCTAAAATATGTGGAAGCATACACGGGAATAACTGTTAAGATGTCTTTGTGAGAGAGTCAACAATTGCTTTTATTGAAGTCATTTTACTGTCATTTTTCTGAAGTACACATCTTGTAACTCTTTAATAAAGACATTTACGAGTTGTATAGCATTTTTAATTAATAAAAGATTTGAAATCTAATGCATTTTATATAAGATTAAGGATAAGCAAGATAGTGATTTTCCTAACAGTGCTTGGAATATTTAGATTCTATTTTTTGAAGTTTATAAAACTGGGTTAATAATGGATAATAACAGGTTTTTAAAAATGGTATGTGAGAAGAGGAAATAAAAATGAACAAAATGCGATATCTGTATGTACTGATTTCCCAAGATGACTGTAATCTAGAACATATAAAGAAAAAATAAAAAAATGGCATAAATTTGTAAGAAAAGGTTAAAACTACCTCCATACTTAAATTGAGATTAATTAGAATTTATACTGTTTGAAAGAAAATTTAGAGATGGCTCTGAGTTGAATCAAGTAAATAAAGTCAAACAACAAGTTCATTGGTAGTAACACTAACATTTGTGGGTTTTATGAATTATGGTAATAGCTATGATTGAACTCCTTAATTTTGGTGTTATCCATGGTTTAGCATAGAGATCATTTATAAAGACTAAAGTAAATGTAGAAAACATTTTTTTTGTTTGACTTTGTAATAAAAGCACATTTTGTCAGGATTATAGATAATTACCAATCATTGAAATGTTACTTGAATTTTAAAAGATGTATCAAATGTCAGAAAGTCAATATACATTCACTGTGTGTAAGGATTAATATGTTTATCAATATTTTCATATATGAGCACCTGACATCAGACTTAGATTGCTGAGACCATTGAGCCTCAGTCTCACATTTCACAATTCAGGGAATATCTCCTCAGGGAATAAGATGAGGGCAATTGGAGAATTTGTAGAATGAAGATTCTTGAATTGAACTTTTGGTTCCCAGTGTTCAGCTATAATCTAGATAGGTGTTAAGGGAGTAATACCTGATAAATGTTAAGGGAATATTCTCTGTCTTGATCTCCATCATAAGTGTGTAAGATGGAAGAGCCTGAAAGAAAGGTATGCTTTAACTCTACCTCAAAGCCAAGTCATTAAGTGAACACTAGTTTACATATCCTAAAGATTCCTAAAGGACTGATGAGTCTGATAGATTGAAGTTACTAGTGGTGGCTTCAATCTTGGCACACTTACCTATAGATACACATATCCTTATGTGTATGTGTTTATATGCATACTGTTTTAAAGCATTTGTGCATAGAATACAAGCCTAAAGCAGAGTATGTGTACACAGAGGTAAAAAAATTTAACTGAATGACCATCTCTATATATGCATACTTACATAAAATGCATCGTGTATTTAAACATTATTGTTAAAACACAGGTGGTAGCTAGTTTGATTCCTTTTAAGATCCTTAGCATCATAAAGCTGTTTGCTAGCCAGTTTACTTTTGTAGTGAAAAGGCCACTAATTTAAGTAATTACCTTTGAATAGTTCTTTGTTACAAGAATGAATTAGTGTGTTAAATGATTTGAATATTAAAAAAAGACATTACATTACTTGTGGTACTTCAAAAGTGTTAAGACTTTTTCTTAATTAAGGCTATAATACTTGAATATAATAAACATTTAGTATGAGGAACCACATGGTTATGGAGAGTATCCAGTGAAAAGTAAGCTCCCTCTCCCTCACCTCAGACCTTTGGTCTCCCCTCGGGGCAGTCACTGGTAATTTATTTCCAAAAAATTCCTATGTGTGTAAAAATGTGTTATATATGTATGTATATATAATGTACATTGCTGTTAATATGTATATATTTATAATACATATTGATACATAAAAATATATAATATACAGATATGCAAAATGTATATACATTGTACATGTATCTATCTTAAAAACTATAATTTATACTTATTTAAAGACTTTTTAAAACATATATGTGTGATAGTTATACTTTAAAAATTCTAAGGAAACATTGTATAATCTTGTTTCTTCCTTGGAGACTTAATAGCATATGTATAATTTTTAATAATACATGTGGTGGTATATTGCATTATATTAAGCTGAACCATATGAAATTGTGCTATCACTACATCAAACGATCAAAACAGAAATTTTATGTAGTTCTCTATCAAGTTCTCTATCAAGAAGTAAGCATTGTTCTAGGATATCACAGTAACCTTAGTTTTTTGTGTAGTGTAGTGGATATGTTGCTCTTTATTTTATTTTTAAATGTATTGTTATTACTACATGTTTGTGATACGTAATGATTTCACACATTGTGGGGAGTTGGCACATACATATAATACATCTTAATTCCTTTTACTTCCCCTTCTTCTCCTCTTGGATATGTTGCTTTAAATTTTTTTTTTTTTTTAATTTTTGGTACCAGTAATTGAACTATAGCCTGATGCTATCCTCGGCTACGTTGCTTTTTAAAGTAAAGAATAGGACTCCAATGCCTTTAAAATTAATGTGGTTTAATAAAATCCTCATGTATTTCTTAGCACCCTGTCACATCCACATAGTGTTTACTCTTTGTTCCATCTCCATTTCCCTCCCTGGTTTCTTTCTATGCTTTGCTGTCCTCTTTGCTGTTTTTCTGTTTTTGACTTTTTTTCCTTTCTCTGTATCAGCTGATTAGAGTTTCAGGTAGGTTTATGAAGATCCCTGGTGGTGAAGGCTAGGTAATTTTACTGGCTGCATTTATATCCTAAAGGCAAAATATCACACCAAAGCAAAAGTGGTGCTGATGTGGGAAAGGCAAACAGGAGCAGTAGTATACTTTTCAACTCTTCCTCCTTTTTACCCTTTTCCGTTATTTCTGAGTTTGTGGATTTTGTGTTCAGACTTACTGTTGTGGAGAATTTCACAGATATGTACTGAGAATGAGATATTTTGAAATGATGCTAAGACAAACTCAGACCATTTGGGTTTTGAACATGAATATGAAGGCTCTGTGTGCTTTTTGTTGACTCATGAATCCGACAATCTTTCATTTTGCAGGAATGGTCAGAGTTGGTTGCTTGCAAGCTACAATTGTTCAAGTGTCATAAGCCAAATGGTGAACAAATGTTGGGACTACCGTGATGATTTTCAGGCATTGAGACCTCTTAGCCAAGGTCCTAATGCTTCACATATTAAAAATACTTCCTATTTAGGTGTATCATGTTCTCATTTTATTCTTGGTATTTGTGTATATTCTTGCATTTAGTTATAACATCCATAAATGAGTTTTTAAATTTAGGGAAAACATACTCAGTATTGGATTAAGACCTCTTTTTAATGCCAGTAGGGAAAGAGTAACGATCAGTTCTTCAGTTAGTATGTGTTGTTCATGTACCCTCTTGCTATTGAGGAATGAACCCAGGGCTTTTGCACTGAGCTACATGCTTAGTTCTTTTTGTAGTTTTTATTTTGAGACAAGGTCTCACTAAGTTGTGCGGGGAGGGGCTCAAACTTGTGATGCTCCAGCTTCAACCTCCCAGAGTGCTGGGATTATAGGCATGTGCCACCGTACCTATCTAGTATGTTGGTTTCTTTGTTTCTTTTTTTCTTTTCCTTTCTTTCCTTTTTTTTTGTACGTTGATTTTAATTTAACATGAAGAATGTATAAGTACACTTTTGTGTACCTTTATGGTAAGGCAACATATGAAAATACTGATTGGCATTTTTCTCTACTTGGTAAGATACAGTATATGCAATTAAAATTTTTTCACCATGAAAGATAGGGAAAATTTGCTTAGTGCCTCTCAAATTGTAGGTGGTGGCACATTAGATGGTCATGATGGTTCACATTCAGCATGTAAAACTGAAACAGAATAAGGCTGAAAATACTGTTTGAAACTTTTAGCTGTAATTCTAGATGGAAACATTACAAGTGGGTAATGATCCAAGTAATATAAGAAACAGAAGCGTGGCCATAATACTATTAAGAAATGAAAATAAAGTGGTCATGACAAGTTTATGGTTCAGGAACTCAGTACAAAGTGAGAGACAAGTGGAAACTTACATTTTGATCAGCAAAGAGGTAGGAAGCTATCTCAAGTAATAATTAACATTCATCTGGTGCAGAAGTTGGCCAACTTTTCTACGAAGGGCCAGTTAGTATAAATATTTTAAAATTTGTGGTGTCAGACAAGATGAACTAAGTTCTGGAACTTATTCTGAGCAATAGAATAAGCACTGTTGTAATATAGCTTGTTGAATATAGTTAATAGTTGATTATATGCTTGAAAATTGCTGAGTAGATCTTTAAAAGATAATTCTTTCACTAAATATAGATATGACAGAATATCATATCATATACCACAAACAATACAGTTTTTGACAGTTATACCTTAATAAAGAAAAAGAAAAAAAATTACCCAACCCTGCCGTTGTAGTTTACGCAGTTATAGGCAATAGTTGAGTAAGAGTGGCTGTGTTTCAGTAAAACTAAATGTAAATTTTCAGGTTTTAAAAATATTGTTCATTTCTTTTGTATTAATCCATTTAAACATGTAAAATCCCTCACTTGCTGACTAAATAAAATCTGGTGCTGGGAGGATATGGCCTGTGGACATGTGTGAGCTGGGGTGACTGACCTCTGTTCCAGGAGATAGAAGATGGTATAGTGAGGTTTGCAAAGCAGCATTAAGTTAAGGTGCTGCTAAGCATGATCAGCATTTGTGGGACCAAATAAAGCTAAATTTCAGTGCATTAAAAAAAAAAATCTCATCTTTTTAGAACATTTTATTTTTAGCTGGGTTTGCGTCTTTGCTTCCATTTTAATGTGAACTAAATATAGACTGGAAATTCTGACTCTCAGTACAGTAATATATGGTATAACAGCTTTCTTTCCATTTTGATTACAAGTTAAACATGATATCCCTTTATTAAAGATAAGAGACATAATAAATAATTTACTAAACCTTTACATACAACTTAAGATACCTTATTTGAATGTATCTAAATTTAGAAAGCTTTTACTTAGTTTAAGGTTGTATGTTTGCTATGGTGGTGGAAGCGGTGAAAGGTTATACGAAACCAGCATTATAAATGACTCGGGACTCCTTTCGGTTTCCAGGGTGCGGCATTGCACTTATATTGGATCTGTTAGGCTTTACTTATTCAGGAAGCATGTTTATAAGCAAAGATTTTAATTAAAGAGAGATTGTTTTACATCTAAGAATAGACCTTTGAAAAAGACCATAACATGTTAGTACATTATATTTTCCCCCTGGTAAACTGGTTTGGCTTTTTTGGATATTGAATATTTTACTCTGTTTAGTTACTTGAGACACAGTTGTACTTTTGATACGGTTAAATGGCTTAAAATGGCAACCAAATCTTTATTAATAATAACTTTAATTTAGAATTCAGTGTACTTTGTTTCCATTTTATGTAGATCCTTTTTTCCCTACATGAACATAGATGGAAAATTACCCTCTGCTTTTTGCTACGAAGGTATTTTGAAATCTGATAGGCTTTTTTTTTCTAGCAGTGAAGATTAAATTTACGATTTTTGCATGCCAGGGTAGCACTGTACTACTGAGCCGTATGTTCAGCCTGACTCTTGTGGAGGAAATGTGATTAACTTACCATATATGCATTTAGAGTCATTGACCTCCAGGGGAGCCATTTGAGTCCCAGGACTTTCCATACCATCAGAATGTAATTAGTATAATAAATTCTTTAAGTATAAGTTTGATGCATTTCTTTCAGATTAAATTCTTTTAAAATCTGGTTTCATTATGTTTCCTAAGCTGGCCATGAACTCCCTGCCAAAGTGATCCTTCAGCTCCAACTTCCAATGTAGCTGGGATTATAGACTTATTCTGCCAAGTCCAGCTATTTCAGAAATTTAAAAGTACTTTTCTACTTAGCATTGTATTATTTACAGAGCTGATGATCTTTGTTTAACAGTGGTGTAAAACTGTGTTCTTCAAATGATAAGATGGAACCTGAGTTTGAGATTATCTGCTGAGTAAATGGCAGAGCTTGATTTCAGTATACCTTCCCTGGACTCAGAGGATTTCAGCAGATGCCTCCACATGCCTTATTTCAAAGCTTCAGAAGTCGTCTGTGATGTTCTTGTGGCCTCTCTCCACTTTTCATACTTCCCTTCTCCTTGAAATTCCTTCTCTCTTCTTTTTTCTTCCTGCCTGCCTTTATTAATTTGCTTAATCTCTGAGCATCTCTTTTCTCTCTTGTTTTAGATTTCATTATGCCATCTTACATTTGAATCCTGTTTTTAGTGACAAGCGTAAGAGTAAGCATTTGAAATTGATTTGGGATTGAAAACTGCAGCTGAAATTTATATTGATTTTAACTAAAATGAACAAGAAATCACTGGATCTTTTTTCATTATAAAAAGAAAAAAATAGAAATTTAAAACATAGTAGGAGAATAACAAAAATAATTAATACATTTCATATTAATAGTTACCTTCAGAATAGTTACTCAGGGTTAAAAATATAAGCATGAGACATTGCCCAAACAATATTAGTACAAACTTTTCTTTTCAATGAACTAAGTGAAATTAGCACTATATCTACCTTAGCTATCTTGTTTATGTATATAATATATATATTTTTTTCCTTCTCCATTTCTTTCTTTCCTCTTTCCTCCATCACAATTTCTCTTCTCTTTTGAACACTTATCTATTATACATTTTGGGTCCTATTTACTTTTTCAGCCTCTCATGCTAGTGAGATGATGTTTACATGTATGTGTCTGATTTATTTCACTAATGAGTATGGTCTCAAGTTGGATCCATTTAGCTATAAAAGTTTCACAGAATGTCCACTATCATCACTCCTACTCAGTGTATTTTAGAAACATTAGCTAGAGCAATTAGACAAGAGAAGGACATAAAAGGAACAAGGCTAGGAAAGGAAGAAGTTAAATTATCATTATCTGCAGATGACATGATACTCTACATAGAAGACTCCAAAAACACCCCCCAAAAAACTTGTAGATTTGATAACAAAATTCAGCAGTATAGTTGGAACATTTGAAAAAATCTTCAGAACTAATTAAGAAAAAGATACTTCTAGGTTCTTAACTCTGCAAATAGGATTTCAAATGAAATAATTTTACTTCTATAAAGTAAAATGTTATTTTTCAAAGTTCATAGTATAGCTTTGAAAATGATTGTGTAATTTTTCTTTGCCCTGTTAAGATATATTGGAGGAAAAAGAGTAAAATTTATTTTTAACTGGCTAAGGAATGAAAATGACAGTTTTTGTGGGCCCAGTTTTTACCACCAGACTCTTTATCTAGAAAAGAATGTTTGAGAATATATACCTGAGCAGAGAGCATGCTAGCATACAAAGCATAATGTTCTGAAATAGGTTATTAGTACAAACTCCTGTAACACTTCAAAATTATGTAATATTGTAATATTTGTTATATGCATAAGCATATAAATAGTTCTGCAGTTTGTGAAGCACAGTGGTGAAATGGGCATGATGAATGTACCTTCAGAATGAGAACATTTTCAACATCATGTGCCTACTTGAATGTACTTTCCCCTTTTACTCCTGTATTGCCCCTCAGTTTACAGTCAAAAAGTCATTACAGTGTTCCAAGCACTGTCATAGGTGCCAAGGATAGAACAGTGAGCAAAACAGACAACAGCTTTTGCTTTTATGTAGCTTTTTCGGCTCCTCTCCCTGTCCTTTCCTCCTGCCTCCCCCTCTCCCCCCAGTACTGGGGATTGAACCTAGGGACTGCTGGGCTACATGCCAGCCCTTTTTCTTTTTTATTTTGAGAATCTCACGAAGTTGTCCAGCCTGCCCTTTGAACTTGCTGTGCTTACTGCCTCAGCCTCTCTAGTAGCTGGTGTACTGCCATACCTGGCTGGAACTCATCTTTTAATGTAGGGAATATCGTGAATTTACCAAAAGGTAGACAGCACAATATATAAGAAGTGCTGTTAAGGAAAATAAAGCTGGGGAGAGGGGAACAGGCAAGAAGTTGTGAAGGAGAAGGTTACCCTGAGAATGTGACCACTTCTTCAGGCAATGTGGACTACTGGGGGAAGAGCATTCTAAGCAGAAGGCTACAAAGACAAGGTGTGAACCGTAAGGAGAAGAGGTCAGTAGGGACAAAGTGGTGAAATGGGTGAAGCAGGTAGAAATTTGGCAGTGAGTTAACAGAGGTAGGTTACTGCAGAGAATACTTAACCTGCACTTTATGCATTATAAGAGAAATGCTAAAATTGAGGGTTCAGTAAACGAAATAAGCAGCAACACAGAGTAGCAAGGTTCCTGAGAGCTGTTACATGGTGTGGGTATGATTGTCGTATACTGTGAGGTGACTTCAAAAATGGTGCGCATTGTGGCAGAGAATGTGGTGCCCATCCATTTCTGTATTTCTCCTGTTCTACCTGGACTCCAATTAGACTTCATTTTTTTTCTTGCAGTTCAGTGGGTTAGATGTATGAGTTCTGGCCAGTAGAATACAGGTTAGGGTAGCATCTGTCACTTGGCCTGTGCAGCTGTTTGGAGAACCCTTTGCACTTTGCCTCTTTCCTCAGAGTCAGCTGGATATAGGTTATCCAGTGGGAAAATCCTGTTTCCCTGAATGACTTCATGGAGTTGAGCCCTGTGTGTTCCTCCCTTCAGCCTCTACTAGCTACAGCAGAGTGTGACAAAGGAGGGAGATAGACTTTAATTGTGTTGAGCCCTTGAGATTTGAACATTGTTTGTATTAGCAGTTTGCATTCTCCAACCTATCTACTTTATCTGTCTGGATTCCGGGTTTTGCATTTGCAAAATGGATATAGTGTTTCACACTTTGCAAGGTAGTGATAATGATTGAAGAAATGCACAGTATACTTTTTATGTATAATTTTAATTAGTTTTAGGATTTCGCCTAAAATCTTGGCAATTCAGTGACTCCTGATACACATATCTTTTAAATACTTTAATTAGTAGAGTAGAAAGGCTACTGTCCTTTATTGATTACCAAAAAAGTTTTTTCACTGGTCATTATTTTTAAAAATGTCTTTCTACTGTAAGCAAACTACTGTAAAGGTTTTCTGGAATGTTCTCAAATTCATCCTACAGGGGTGGTAAAGATAGGCTCACTCTACCTGATGACTTTGGTTAGGGCTAACTTGTTTCTGGAGTATTATATATCAAAGTGTGTCTTACAAAAAACAGTACTGGGATTAAAGGATCACCTGGAAGTTTAGTGGAAGTAAATAGTCTGGTCAGGTTTTGAGTGGTTATAAGGCTAACTCCACTGTATCTTATTTTGATCTTTTTCTTGAATCCTCATCTGCCCTATTGAACTCCTGTCTACCCCTCTGTCCATGCTGGCTGGCTTTGGTCTACCCTCCACTTCATGAAACTTCTTTTGCAAACTTCCTTAATAATGGAGTTGCTAAAATTCAGTGGTCTTTCTTTAGTTTTTACTCAGCTGTATTTCTTGCCAAATTTAGATGTTGTTGAGCCTTTTCTCCTCCTGTCCTCTGCTTTCAAAACTTAAAAGTTTTCTTACCTTTCTTCCTAGCTTTATAACTAATGAGTCTGTGTCCCTGATTCTTTTTTCTAGTGGAACATGTTTCCTAGGAATGATACTTTAGCTGGGTCTTAGTTGACCTAATATGCTAGATTAGGTTGTGTCAGTCTTTCTCCAATCTGTCCTTCTCTGCTGAGTCCTGGGTCTTTATTTCTGTTACCTATAAGACACCGCCTATAGTGGATTCCTTCACCATCGCAGGTTATCAAATGGGACAGATTTGTGCAGTCTTCTCAACTCCTGGTCAGATTTCTCTCTACTACTTTTATATTCTTTGGAAGAAAATGGCTTATTGTTTATTAACTTTGACTCTTTGGCTAATCATCTTCATTAATTGACTTGTTTATAACAAATATGTATTCAGCGCCTGCTGTCTAGGCAGAGTGCAGGCTCTGGGGATACAACATTGTGCAGAACACAGCTCCTGTCCTCATGGAGTGCACTCACTGTCAGCTGTTACTGAAATCAATCAGTTCTGTATTTTCCTACATATCTCATTTAATCCTCCTAACAAAACTATGCAAGAGGTAAATACAATGATTCTGCCCATTTTAGAAATGGGGAAACCAAGAATTACATAAATAACTTGGTCAAGGACCACACAGTGATCATGTGACCTATTTGATGCCTGATTTCACTATTATGATATTCTATTCCTATGTTTGCTCTGTATCTCTCATCAATTCATCTCTCTTGCTTACTCTAATTTTATTTAACCTTTATAATTTGTCACTTGGATTTTTTCCATGGTTTTCTTTTCTACTCTTATTTTATGCTTCATTGGTAGAGTTATCTTTCTGAAAAGGAAGTATGATACATAATGCATCTTGTGTAAGCTCTTAGACATTACCCACTATAGGTGGGATAAAATCTAAATTTCTTAGCATGGCTTAATAAATCTTTCTCATTGTGGAACTAATCTACCCTTCTGTTCTTTCAATCAGTATTTATTGAGTACTACTATAAGTCCTGGGCTGGTAAAATAACAAAAATCTCTGTTATAGAGCACATACTGTTTTAAGGGAGAAATTAGTAAAAAAAGACAAATTCATTTGATACACGCTGTGAATTCATAAGCCTAATGAAGGAAAGTAAAACAGTAAAGAGAGAGATTGTGTGCATATGCATATATGTGTAACGTTTGGTAGAAATGGTAAGGATGGACTGTTGACCAGGTGACTGACTCTTCAACAGATATCTTAGTGAACCGACAGAAACTGTAAAGACATCTGGTCTCAGAGCAGCCCAGGAAGGGTCAGTGCCATGGCATTCCACTTGTGCTGTCTGTCTTCCTCTCCCAGGCATGCCAAGCCCTTCTATTCCTCAAGTAAGACAGGTGTCTTCATACCTTGGAAGTATTTCATTTCATCCTTTCCTATTTCTGTCTGATTTATCTGTACATACTGTGTTTTCTCATTTTCCACACTGCATATCAAGCTTAGTTGAAATATGACTTAAAGAGGACTATGAGATCAAGAGGAAGGTTAGTAGGTTAATATATAGAGTGTCATGTACAATTAAGGATGACTTGTGAATTTGTTCTTAAACTTTCTGGCAGGCAGAACAGCAACAACAGTTACAAAATTTTACTGTCAAAGGCAAAAGTGCTCTCCAGATTTTAGTAGGAAAAAGCTATCCAGTGTTTTTTGGAGAGATGAGAAGCCGAGAAGTGTGGTTCTTCCCCCTCCCCTCCCCTCCCCTCCCCTCCCCTCCCCTCTCCTGTTCTGTCCTGTCTTTTCTTTCTTTCCTGCCTGTTGCATAGTGGGGATGAAGAATGAAATACATATTCCCATCACCTATATAACATAGACTTGGGGGAGGTCCTTACCACATATTTTTCATGCATGACACAAACATAATCTAGATTTTGACTTTGTGACTGCAATTCTATAGGAGATTTAAGTAGGGCATATTTAGTTATGGCTAACTTCAAATATACAATCCAAATTATTTTTGAAGATTGCATACACTGTGTGTATTTAAAAATTCTGTCCATTAAACTGAGTGTCTGCTGGAATAGTTCCAAATGTAAAGTCTGAAGTTATCTGCTGGTTTTATGTTTTGTTTTGGTTTTTCAGGTGAAATTGAAAAGAGTGGATTGAGTAGTATATTCTTTGCTGCTATGGAAAGAAAAAAACTTGGTATTTCATGATCATTCATAAAAAATGGTGAAATCATTCTATAACCAGGGTTTTAAAAAAATGTTTGCAGAACTTCATGAGTACATTACAGAATACTACATTTTTGGGATTGACCTCATGGACCCCTGATAAATTCTTGGGGACATTTGGAGGACCATTGTGTTAGTACAGTGTACTTGTGGACTTGTTTTTGTGGAGGGAGTGCCATGTAGTTAACTGGAGGCAGAATATAGCAAATAGAAAGAGCAGCGTATGCAAAGGCCCAGTGATATATGCACATGAAATGTTCACATAAGTGTTACTGGAATGAGGTGAGTAAACAGGAACTGAGTAGCAAGAAAAAAAAAGCCATATATTGGGGATGGGACATAGCAGACAGGTTGCTGTGACAGTTGCTCTGATAATTTAGCATAGTGGTGAGCAGTTAGTTTTCTTGGTGCTAGTTATGTGAGTATTAAAGGAGTACAGTTGTAATTCCATTTCAAGTTTGATCTTAAAATCAGCTGAATCTGGTGGCACACACCTGTAATCCCAGCTACTTGTGAGGCTGAGGTAGAAGGATCACAGATTCAAGGCCAGCCTGAACAACTGTCTCTGGATAAACAAACAAACCCAGTAATAAAAACGACAAAATAGTACTTTAAAACAAATCCTTTCCAAAAGAATGAAGCACTAGCTGGAGCAGGATCTAAAGGACAAATGAGGGCATTCTTGCAGTGAAGTGACCTTTTAAGGAGAAAGATCTTTTCTTTCTTTGAGAGGAAAGACTAGGGCGGCAAATAAAAGGAGAATTGACTGAGCAGTGTCCTCCTGAACTTGAGGCATGATGTGAGGAGATGGTCTCCTCTGCAGACAGGTTGTTATTTAGTGTTCATCAGCTGTAGGGGAGGTACTTCTGGAAGTTCTCTGACGGTTTAGATTTTTTTCAGTGGATTAAGAAGCTGGGTGATGATCACCTAGTACCATGCAATTTTTCTTTTTCTGTATAAAGAACTGAATGATAATAATTTAATAATTTAAGCTTTTTATAAAAGTAAGAACAAATAAAAACCCACAGGTGTGAGATCCATACTCATAAATGTGGTTACTATGAAGATGCTATTATAGAGGTTAAAAGCTCAAAGTTTGCATAGCCTGCATTTTATTATTATTAGCAAAAGGTTAAATATTGATAATAAAGTCAAAAGTCTGTAAGAGAATTTGTTGAATCTTTGCCAGATACTTGTAAATAGAAGAAGGTGATTTGTAAACAGTTTAACTTGAGGAATGGTCTACGTTTTTAATTTGTCTCTTTAATAAGTTGAATATAATTTTTTAAGAAAATATTGATAATAGACAGTTTTGCTTATTGGGTCAAACTTATTTGAACAAAAATACTTAGGAAATGATTATACTTTGACAGACTATCACTGAGAACTCATTTGATAAAATGTCCTTTTTGTAAAAACATTGCTTTTTTCAGCAAAGTATACATGTCTGTTAGAAATGCTTTATATACACAAACCATTGAAATTTATTTTGAGTTTATAAGACATAATACATGGCCCGGATCAATGATGACTTATCTCATAGGAAAAATATTAGTAAAATGGTGGCTTTATAGTACTGTGAGGTCAGAAGTCATGTGTGGGTCAATCTTTGTTGCAAATTGCTGATGTCATTAAATTCAACACAATATTTACTATCCTTCACATTAAAACACATGTATGTATGAACTTAACATTTTATGCAGTTGATCCTTTATGCAGTTTGATCCATTTTATGCAGTTGATCCCTATTTGCTAATTTGGCTACTCACTAAAATTTATTTCTGATTGCAAAACCAGTTCTGTGGTGTTTTTGTGGTTATTTGTGGAGATGCAGAAAGTGAAAATTTAAGTTGCTTAATGTACATGTTTCCAGCTGAGGTTGAACCATGTGACACTGCCTTTATTTCAGTGCTCATACTATAGACAGTTACCCTTTTCATAATCCATTTAGTGACACATTTCTTTCATTGTTATGCTTCATGTTGGTGATTTGCTGTTTACCATGGTCTCCAGTTAAGTGCTGAAGTGCTTCCAATGTTCCTAAAAACAAAGTTATGATAGGCCTTTTGAAAAATAAGCTTTATACTGGCTTGGATTATAGTGCTTTTGGTCCTGAGTTCAATGTAATAAGTCAAATACACTTTTTTCAGAGAAAAAGATGTTCTTTAGACAGAAACACATACATAACAAGGTTTTATGTTGATTAATTGCAGAAAATTTGACCAAAGATTTGCAGGAACTGAATTCTGTATTTTCTCTAATGCTAGTGGTTCAGTGTCTGTTAATTCAGTGTTGCCTTTATAGAATATAACTTTACAGTGAAGATCAACTGTATACGAAGCTATTTTAAAGAAAAAGTATCATTAAAACCATCTGTTTAAAACTCATCTGTTCAGAACCTATCAAAAAAGAACAGTATGTAAAAATCCCTTTCAATAAAAACAAATTTATGTTTTATTTTTCAACTCAAACAAATTTGAAGATGAGACACAGAATTATCCATTTTATTAAGGAGACTCATTTGCCTTAACATTAAACACATTTTTGGCTTTGAGTAATCTGTTCGTGTCATAGAAAAATGGCTATTATCCTAAGATCATAAAGGCTTGAAATGACAAGTATATATCATTATGCATGCTAAAACACTTTATACTAGTTCTTAATCAGTGGGTTTAATAATTATCAGCATAACTGATCTAGTGATCTATATTATATTTCTCCTTTTTATGTTAGTTTCATTTAAAAGGAACATCTTTGAAATTAGAGAAACTCTTAGAGACAGGAGGATGTGGTTTACTTTTGTTTTTATCGGTACATTTTATTTCCATTTCCTTATCATAATGACCCTTTTGGCACCACTACTTATGTTTACATCATAGATTCCCAAGGCGGTCTATAAAAGTGGTGGCTGTATTTTGCTTCTGTGAGTTTGTTTTGCTTTATGTTTGCATTAAAACTTTTATTATGAGAGTTTTTTCCCATGTTGTTTATATATTGAAATGCTATAGAACATAATTGCTGTCATGTTTGAGGCAGTACTGTGTTTCAGTTAAAACCATAGACTTTGTAATTTGAGAAAGGTCTGGTCTTAAATCCCACTTATCCTTCCGGTCTGACTGACTTTGAAAACTTATTTAATTCCCTTAAACCAGACTTGCCTCTAAAATGTGACAGTAACCATACCTTCCTCAGAGTCATGAGAGTTTTTTTTCAGCTAAAATGATTATTTAGCGCAGTAGTTGGAACATATTTGGCTCTTGAAACAAGTCAGTTACTATGTTGATAGACAATGTATATAGAATGAATAAGAGAATATTTCATAGCAAATTTGGTGCTTAACATAAAATCAGTATCTAAAACAAAGTTGAAGTGTGACTGTCAAGAAAAAAATGTTTACCTTGCGAGAAAATAATAGATCTGCCCACTGTCATTAGATAATGGCTTCTGCTAGTTCTGTTTTAGCTTTTAAATTTACTAGATTGTGAAGTTTCATTATGAAAGTCTAGACAGAACAATGCATGTGGAGTTTTACTTATCATTAACATCTTATAGAATATAATGTCTTTAACCAATGCATTTTTAAACAAAAGAAAAATATCTCTATCTAATAAAACTCTTCTGTTGCCTGAGATGACATCTCAGTAAGACTGGCTCTGGCAGTGCGGTCCAACATGGCAACCTCTACTGACAGCGTAGCATCCTCAAGCTCCCTTTTTTCTTTACTTTGCCCATCGAAATACACATAGTGAGTTTTCTTTCATGTTCACCTCTAATACTGGAGAGAAGCTCAGTGGCTGGCAGGGATATTTTTCTATTTTATTCTGTTTTATTATCTTGAGTGCCTAGAACACTTCCTCATAAAGTTTAAATTTTTTTGTTGAATAAATAAAAAATAATTCTGGCTTTGAGAAATTCTCTTATATATTTTAGCAGTTGTGATAATGTTCACACTTCTTTTTGATATCCATATGGGAAGCGTACCCTTACTTTAGGCCTGTGTCCTGCCTAATACACTGTCAAGATTTTGTAGCATCAATTAACATTAATATGTATTTTGTAGCACTAATTAACATTAATACGTATTTTATAGCACATATTAATATGTATTCAGCATATTAATATCTTTTTATCCTTTGGCATTTATGAAGGGTGCATTTTGTGCAGGGAATATACAATTAGCAGGGTAAAGTCCTTTCTTACAACATTGGAGATAGCTGTGCACAGTGTATACAGACTCTTGGGCAGATATGGGTGGCTTTCAGAAGAGGTCATATTGAATGCATTAATTTAGAAGAGTAAGAAAGACCAGCTCCAAGGGAGAGAATGGCATTCTAGTGTGACTGAACTCCACGGTGACTTCTTATTCTAGTACTCTGCCAAGAACACTTTGTTTGTTGTTGTCTTCACCTGAAAATACTTACTTGATGTCCATTGAAGTCATAGAACATTTTTTAGAAGTTGTTATAGAAATAACCATGATATTTTTGTGAGGAAAATATCACACAGAGGAAAGACTAGCAAATTTATTGGGATCTGTTAATACCTTAATCATGACTGCACACAGAATTTTGAATTAAAGATTTTTCTTTTTAACATAGTCATCATGGTCTGAAGGGACAGAATAGAAAACTTAGTGACAGTTGAAAGAAGTTGATTTGTTTGCATTTTTGTGTTTTGGATACAGGGGATATTATAGAAGTCATTTAAAAAGAGTAATTTGCATTTTAAGTCCATTAATTCTTAGTTTCCTGTCCTCTGTCAGATCTCTACATCATTCCTCAATGTACATTATCCTGAGAATGATGACAGTTCAGGTATTTCTCTCAAAATCAGTTATGAAAAAGCACTTGTATTTCATCTGTGTTTCTTCTTTGAATAAATTAGGTAAAGAAAATTGTTCTAAACTTTTAAATTATCATCATTATATTAAAATATTAAGATGTCATTTGAAATAATGTACATTATGAAAGGACTAAAAAAGTGTCCTTGTCCTGTCTAAATGTATAGGCTAGCATGTGTTTGTGTTTCCTAATTTAGGTGATGTTTCAAAACAGGCTACTACTGTTTCCTTCCACCCTCCTCATGATTCCACCCATGCATCCATGTATACATCTGCCCGCCTACCCACCCATCCATCCATCCATCCATCCATCCACTTGTCTCCTAACATTTTCTACATATGTTTCATTGATGTGATGGAATTACAAAGACTAATGAAAACACATAGGTATTTTCACTGTCTGGTGCAGTTATAAAAGCAGAAGATGTGCTTCTAATAAATGTGTAGTTTTATTTAAAAATGCAATTTTCGAAAAAAGAGAGCTAGATATTTGAAAGTATATACCACTGTTGAGATGCTTGTTAGCTGGTGTTTGTCTTATGTTGAGCATTACAGTAGCAATATGTGGTAATCAATGTTGTTTGAGTGTTTAAGATCAATGCACCTTTCTATTTTTTATGCTTATTATTTGTCTGGTAGTAGGTGATTTATTTAACATCTTCAAACCTCGGTTTTCTAATTTTAAAATAGAGATAATTAAGATTCATCTTGTTGGATTGTTATGCAGATTGAAAGAGGTAAGTACAAGTCAGCTTTAGTCTTACTGTCTCTTGTACTTTTTCCTGCTATAGGTCATGTTTCTGTGATTTTTTTTAGGTTCAAAGTAGAAAAGGATTAGTATGTCTGAAGATGCACTAATCCCTCCAATTTGGCAGTATATTTAGAATATTAATTTTGTGCTGGCAGATTTGTGGCAGTCATCTGCATAGTTTTTTATTGATCTAAAATGTAAGAACTTTATTATTAAGATTTTTACTTCATCACATCATGTCTTATGGGATCAAGGACATCAGTGAATACCAGATCTAAGTGTAAAAGTGCAGTAAGTTTTTGGCTCAGCTTCCACTATCATTATTTTTGCATTATTCTCGTAAATAAAATACTGTCATTTTCTTTCCCTAATTTACAAATCTTTCAGAAGTCCCTTTGAAATTTCACCTGATAGATTTGTCAATTAGTCCCTGTTGCTGCTGCCAGCTTGTTTAGTCTATGTAAATGTTATTTATTAATGTCTGCAGGATTGCTGGGGCCAATTACTGAAAGTTACACAAGGTGCAAGTGCAGACTCTTCTTAAGCCTCATGCCATGAGGGACATTCACCTGGCTATCATGGTTACCATGGTAAATATTGGCTGCTACCTGTTTCAGCAGCTTCCTCCTTCTCCTTCTATTTTCAGATTGCTATCTACATTTCACAAACTGTCACCTCCATTCCACTAGTGGTATTTTGATTTCATCTTTGATTTATATGCTTCTAATTGAAACTTCCTATTTTTTATTTCTGAACAATTTTAAACAATAATTTAAAACCTCAAGCAATAACAGCCTTTTCCTCTTAATCTGAGTCCACTTTCTGTGTGATTCCACTTTCCACTCTGGATCATTACATGCAGTCTTCTTACAGTCTTTTTCCAGATGGTGTTTGTAAATATTGTACAAATGGTTCTTGTAAATAAATTGCTCAAAATTTAGTTCATGGTTTTAAAAAACCAAATCTCTCAGTACCAAGACACAAACTTTAAGTAAAAAACAAAAAACAAAACAAAACCTCCTGATTAGAAAAACCATTATTCATGGTTTTTGTTGCTAGTATAACAGACTGCTGTGTTGGATAGAAGATAACTTAGTTCTTTATTGATCGAAAGAACAATAACAACAACAACAACAACAAAATATATATAATGTACAGCATATTTCTGCATATAAGCAATCTAAGGAAATCTTTCATGTTGGGCTTTTGGACATTGACCAATTAAAGAGAAAAGGGAGAATCAGTCTGCAACATAAAGATTGGAAGGGAAAGATGTGTTTATGTCAGCAGGTATTTTGTAAAAAAAAACACTACAACCCTCTTTTTACTGTCCAACTAGAAATCTTTTGGCTACTCAAGTTTAAATTAACCACTTATTCTTAACAGTTGGCTCTATTTTAACTTTGTTTCTGTTTTCTGTGACCATAGAATCTTAACTTATAATAATGAGAAATTAATTTTTTCAAAACTAATTTATGGCTTTTCTAAGTAACAAAATGTGGACTTTTAAAAAAATGCTGTTCACTTATTTTTTCTTAAGAGATCTGACAGTACAGTTCATCCAAAAGAAACTACTTAGAACTGCTAATTAAAGAAACTGATGTAGCTCCAGTATCTGTAGCATTGAGAAAGAAGTTATAGGTTATTAGAATGTTTTTATGTTTTAGAATATCTCTTTTCTCTGTATATTTTTGTTTTTGTAGCTTGTAAGTATGACTTTTATCCTATTAGAACAAAAGTGCTCAAAGCTTTCCTTTATCAGCTTTTTATAGAACATAAAATTCTACATCACTTTTCCTCATATTTAGTTACTCAGGAAGTTTGGTTTATATAATCTTAGTTCTTTTAAATTGTATATATTTGTAATAATTCCTGCATTAGATCATTCAATAAGTTCTGTATTATCATCTTTGAAAAACTGGATAGTATATAGAAACACTAAAAGATGGTTTATTATTCTGCTCATCTTATAAATTTAACACTTCTAAAAATAACAGTATTTGTTCCAATGTGGTTTAGATCTCCATCTTATTAATACTTAAAAGGATGATACTTAACTTTAGAGTGAAAATACATCAACAGAGAAAGCCTGTCATAAGAACCTTTGAAAACTTCCTGAAACCCTATTGATTATTACTGGTGGCTTAGCTTCAAACCAAGAAAAAATACAATACTTTACCCTAGAAATTTTATTTATTTATTTGTTTTTCACACAAAAAATCTGTACGTCCTCCTCTTGGGGGGGGGTGGTCCCTGCTACTCAGAAGGCTAAGCAGGAAGATCAGCTTATCCAAGCTTGAACTCAGCTTGGTCAATTTAGTGAGACTTGTCTCAAAACTGTAAAAAAAAAAAAAAAAAAAAATTGGACACAGTAGCTCAGGGCAAGAACCCTGGGTTCATTATCTAGTCAAAAGAATAAACACCCTATTGTTGTTTTGAAGTCCTGTATCATTTTCATTGTTTTTTTGGGTTGGGTTTTGTTTTGTTTGTTTTTATTGTATTCATGACATGGGCAGCTATTTCGAAGATAATGAGATTTATTATGGTAGCCATTTTGGATTTAATATTATTTTGTTTTGAAGTCCTTTATTGCATTCATTGTTTTGTTTTTATTAGTTCTGTTTTGTTTGAGTTTTATTATGTCTGAGGGTATCTGCAGTTATTTTGAAGACAGCAGGAGGCTTTATGGTAACCATTGTTGATTTCCTATTGTTTTGAAGTCCTATGTCACACTGATTTGTTTTGACTGGCTTTATTTTGTTTTGTTTTGCTTGGTTTTATTCTCCTTAAAAGTAAAAAAAATCAAATAATAAACAAACCTGTACAAGCTGTGATGGTCTTCATTAAATTCTTAAGAAATATAAGCATCAGAAGTATCTAGGTAATACTGTTCTTTTCTTTGCATTCACAGAGCTGTTGGCTGGCCATACCACCCTTCTGGGTAGAAATATGTTTTACTTGTTGACCTCTTGGACTGTGTTGTTGAGGGAAAGCACATTGTGTTACTTGTTGCAGCCAACCTAGATTGCTAAAGTACAATCTCTAGTAATTTTTTCAAAGATGATACAGGGGACACAAATCTTATGAATTCATCACTATCAAAAAATGTTCTTGTTTTTCCATCAAAGTCAGATGTCTATTTGACTGGATACTGGATTCGAGGGTGAAGCTCTTGTGCGGGATTTTTATGATGTTATCCCACTCACTTCTAGCATCCAGCATGGTCAGCAAGAAGTCTGATGTCAGGAGGATTCTTGATCCTCTTTTGGTGATCTCTTGTCTCTCAGGATGACTTAATGATTTTCTTTTTCTCATTGGAGCTCCAGAAGGTCACCAAGATGTGTCTAGGAGTTTCCTCTCACTGACCTTGCTAGGGATTCGATGACCATTGACATTCTCAAGACTCAAGTCCTTCCATAGCTCTAAGAATTATTTTCTTCAGTTATTTCTTTAATTATATCTTTTGTCTCATTTTCTTTTGTATCTTTTTCTGGAACTCCTTTATGACATGGATGTTGGAGCTTCTGAATTCATACTCTGACTCAGCTTTTCGTTTTTCATTAGCTGCTTGGACATTTGTGTTGTATCCTTAGATACTTCTTCCATTTGGTCATCTAGATTGCTCATTTTTTCCTCAAGTTTACCTACTCAGCAGTGCATGCTGTCTACTAAGTAGTTAACCAAGACATCTGGATGGTATTTCAATATATTCTCAATGTGTCTCTCTGAAAATCCTGACCACCCTTATGAAGTTTTCTTCTGCTTCCTGTATTAAGACTGTTCATGTGTTTGCAGAATCTTATTTCTCTCTTTCTCTGTTTTCCATGAAAACTTAGTGACTCCTGATAGAGCACCCAGATTTGCCCATAAACATTTTTCATGCTTATCAGAACTCTATTTAGCAATTTTGAGAGAGAGGGCCAATGCAAAGTTGGTCTGGATATCTCAATTCCTTGACCTCTGGAAGCAGCTGTTTCCTTCTCTTCCTCCTCATGGTTTTGTGTCTCCTGGGGCTGCACCAACTTTTCCTTCTTCCTAATCAAATAACTACAGGCAAGTTCCTCATCCAACACTGGTGGCTTTTCTCTCTCTGTGCTTGGGTTTTCTCTCTTCTGCTGCTGCTTCTCTTCTTCTTTGTGTATTCCTTGAATCTTCTTCTTGTTTCTGCTCCTCCTCCATCTCTGAGTTTCCTTATACCTCTTCTGTCCCTAAGTTTTCTTCTCTCTCCTCCTCCTCCTCCTCCTCCACCTCTTCCCCCAGGTTTCTTCTTCCTTTTCCACCCCAGAGTTTTCTTCCTCCTTCTGAAGCCAGGAGGCCTCCTGCTGCTCCATCTTGGGGCTTTCCTTTTCCATTTTGAAGACATTGAGCTCCCGCTGAAGTCTAGCCACCTTGACCTCTTTAATGAACCAGAAGTGCAAGTTATACATTGCCTGGTCTCCAGCTCCACACTTTGAGGCTTTTAGAGGTTTATGCCCCTTTTTTTGCATCCCATATGGTCTTCTTCCTCCTTGTGAGTTTGCATTCTGTGCGAGAACATCTTTCAGCAACTCTTTCATAAAAAAACATTTGGCTGGTAGATTTTCTGAGGCTCTGCAGGTCTGAAAATGTCTTAATTTCAACATCACATTTAAATGCTAATTCAACCTTGCATAGAAATTTAGGATCAAAATCATTTTTTCCCAAAATGCTGAAGATGTGACCCCATTGCTTGCTGGCTTCCAGTGTTATGGACAAGAAGTCTGCAGTCAGGGACAGGACAGTGCCTTCATCAGTTGGTGCTCTTTCTTCTTTTAGAACCTTTTCTCTATTCTTCAAATCATCAAGGTTTCTTCTCTCCACCATTTCTTTTGCTGGCTCACATGCTGCATTCTCTCTGTCATCTCTTTGTAGAACTTTTACCTGGACTGGGCAACTTCTCCGTCTGTGATTGTTAGTGTGTAAGGCTCCTCCTGTCCTTTTGACTTTGTTGTTTTGAGATAATTTCTTATGTTGGCCCCACATTATGATTTTTAGCTTTGTCTAATTTTCCACTCAGCTCATTAGTTTTCTTTTAAAGGTCATGATTTCAGCATCCTCACCTATTTTGAGTCTTCCGTCTTCTCCACCAACTCTTGTTTTTGGTGAAGCTAAATCTTTTACTTCCTGCTTCTCCTTTCTGCTACAGGAGTTTTTTTAATTTTTCACTTCAGGTGTTTTGATTTTGCTTTTAAATCTTCCCTTACATTATTTGTCAGGATCTCCACTGTTTCTTCAAATATGAGGTCCTGCCTTTCCCTCAAAAACTCTAATTCATTCCTGTCACTTGCTGATGAGTCTTTCTACTCTGATTCTAATATGGGGACCATCACCCTCTCAGTCTCTTTGGAAGTCTTTCTTTCCCTTCTAGAGACCTTTTCCTGTATCTTTGGCATTCTCACCAGCCTGGATCAGACTCTGGGACATCATGGTTGTGTGGTCAAAACAACCACACATTTTCTTCTAGAATGGTAAATTTGTTCTTGCACTCAGGGTAGACTTCAGTAATTGAAAATTTTAAAAATGTCACCTGTCTGCCATACCTAGTGCTGGACTGCCCTTCACCAGAGTCTCAGATTAATCAAAGGAGTGAGGGACCAGTACCCTAGAAATTTTAAAACGGGATTAATAGTATGTTCATATAGTATAGGATTAGTAATACGTTTACTATAGGATTAGTAATGTTTTATTTTCTAAAAGAAGTTTTCTGAATATTGGGCATATGAAGCAAGAATTGAAACTGGAAAGTCAGTTTTACTTCCTCTGCGCTAGCCTTGACCTTTTATATATTTAATGGAAATGTTAAGGTGATTTAGGTCAGCCTAATTAAAGACATTGAAGACTAGTTTGGCTCTTGGTTCAAGACACTCTTCTTTCTAAAGAAGACAGAAGGGACTGCCAACCATCCAGATTTAGATGGCTGCTTCCATTTCAGCCAAATCGAATTAGAATAGAAATATCCAGCTAACATGGACTGCAAAGGGAGTTTGGGGTTATTGTATCAGCATCCTAAGTGGTTTTCCTGATTCTGGCCTTGCTTCCCTCCAGTTAAAGTACTCTACAGTTAAAGTAATCTTATTTCTTTTCTTTCTTTTTTTTTTGTTGGTTCTGGGAATCAAACTTAAGACCTCGTGCTTGCCAGGCAGGCGCACATGCCGTTGTCTTACTTCTTTAAATGAGAAGTATTTTTGGAGAAAAGATTGAAAAGCAAAAAGAAGATAATAGTTTTCCATATTCTTACCATTCAAAATTGAACAGCATGAGCATCTTATTATATTTACTTCCATTCTTTTTTATTTTCTTGAACTAAAATTGCTGTTTCTGTAGTTGTAAATACAGCACATGCAAACATAGAGAATCAAAGTAGAAATACTGCATCAGTCAATAAAACAAAATATTTTGGGTATATTAAGAAGAAAAGGATTTAATTTAGGGAACTGGGTCTTTGTGGAACTGGGTCTTTATGGAATCCCTTAGAGGTTGGGGTAAAGTATAAATCAGAGGCCACCACTAGACTGTTACATGCCATCCAGATGTCAGAAAGCTGCTGCTGTTACTGGGCTCACCACCTGTCACTGATATTACTGTCGAATTTCTGCAGGGCCAGGGTCTAGACCCTGCATTACGGATTGTAGTCACTGCAATTATTGATGTCTTTTGGACCTTGGTATTTGGCTACTCTAACAGGTAACTAAATTCCCTTTATATACAAGCTATAGCTGGGTATTTTTATCCTGATTCTACTTGGCCAAAGTGGAGATAGACATTATTTAAATCTGAATAGTCAGCATTTCTTCCGTCTGTCTTCTTCAGATAGAAGATGAATGCCTTGTACCAAAAAGTAGAAGGTAGCTTTTGCTTCACGTTAGCCTTCCAAATCTGCTGCCTCTAACAGAATCTAAATGAACTTGAAACCTAAGGGAGTCTGGAAAATGTAGCGTTTTCTTTCTAACTCTTGTTCTTTGGGAGGGCCGGGAGGATTAAGTTGCCATTTAATGCCACAGAAAAAATCCAGCTAAAGTGTAAAATTGGAAAATAAAAAAGTCTCGAAATTCACTTCCTAGAAATAACATTAGTGTTAGGTACATCATTCTAGACATGTGTTCTGCATACATGGATAGACAAAATAATTAAGGTTACACAATACATGGTATTTTACATTAAAAGCAATTCATTCTGCTCAGACTGGCGTGCACTCTGGGCCATGTGGAGACTTTCATTATCCCTCTTGGCTTATATCACCCTACTCTTGCCTACCTCACTCAGTCCCATCTAATAGCTTTTGGACTGTGTTATTAAAGGAGCAAAGAGAAACATTACATTTTTATTAGCAGTAATAGAATGAAAAAAGCTAATATTGCAATTTTCTAGGTCTCCCAGTTGTACTTTAATGACCTCAGTATTCTTAGGATTTTCACAGCCCTTAGTTTTTATTTTCATGTTGTTTGCCTTATTATCTCAATTATGTTTAGCCATCATTTGTGTTTTTATAGTTTTCCCCCCAGCATTAGTACATTTCTGAAGTAGAGACCCAGTTTTTTTAACTTTATGGTACAGTGATTTTGTTTGAGGTCATGCATCATTGCTTATCCTATAACAGAATTATTGTTTGTAAAATAATGCTAGCTTGATCTAAGCAGCCATTAATCTTTTCAAATCACCAGTTTTATATGGTTCTAAAGTGCTACCTTTAATTTATTAAAAGAGCATTCCACATTGACATCTCTTAGGGAGCATTAGATGCCCCTCCTACAGAATGGTTAGAATTCCACATTGCCCTATGTTTGCAGATTGTAGTGTCAGTTTATGTTTGTTTTCCCACAAAAGCCCCCAAACTTTTGCTTGTTTGGTTTAAGTATCCCTGGGGTCCAGCACAGGGCTGATTGAAATTTCTTTGAAATGAAAAGTGTGGACCTGAGTAGTCAGTTATGGATCTTTGGGATGCTGAAGAGATAAGAGCATTTATGCCAGAGGCTCATACTGCTGGTTATTTTTGTTCTTTAGGAAGAAACCCTGGAAAATTCAGCTTTACTTAAGAGCATTACTTACTAGTCCATTTCTTAAATATATGTGGTAGGACTTTAAGACTCTGTATAAACAGACACTGTTAGGATCATGTGAATTTTAAAGGCTAATGAATATAAATAAGGATGTTTATTTCAATGATGGTACTCTTAGTACATTGCCAGTTGCAAGCATTTTTAAATGTTTCAGAAGCAAAAAACAAAACACCACCCCATTACCAAAAAAAAAGAGGGAAAGAATTTTCTTCTTGCCTCAGAAAACTTAGCTCACATTGGGAAAGATGGCAGGGGTGATAGCGTGAGTATGGAGGGGCAGTGGTCCCAGGAAGTAGCAGCGAGACCTAGAAGGTCACTGACATATTTTTCTGTTAATGAAATGCTGACATATCATCTCTTCTCTTCTATTTTTGTTAGCTGTAATATTCAAATGGAGAAAGCATAAAGAGCCATGCAGCTGCCAGGTTGGATAACTGTACTGCTAGTAAGACAGAGAGAGTCCTGACAGTGCCACCTCACCTGTGGCTGCTGCTGCAGGCAGGTCAAACCCGTGGAGGGAGCTGGACACCTGCTTTTAGCCCCAGGGACTGCAGGAGGTTGGGGAGGGGGCACTTTACCTCACCAGCCTGCTGCTGCCAGGGAAGTCCCTGCCTTCTTTCCTGTGGCTAAATTGGGGTTTCTGTGGCCTTCCTGTGCAAGAGTTTACCTCTGGTGAACCCATGGATGCCCCACATAGCCTACTCTCTTTTAATCAATGACCCCATTTCCTTTCCTTATTTAACCCTCGAAACTCTTCTTGCTGCCTGGAGCTCAGTTTATAAGGGAGCCAGGACAACTAGGACAGCTTTCATGGTCTTAAAATTTAAAAGACAGTGAAAAAATGAAACAGTTACACCCTCCTCTGAAAACACACACACACACACACACACACACACACACACCCTCAGACCTTCAGGAACCAATCATATTTTCTTCAGGGAACAACCCCTGGGCATTCCAGGTAGCAGGAGTGAGGAAGTAAGAGATTAAGGTGTAGCCATAAATAGAAACTGGCCACTAAACTTTAATCACAGTCTGGGTGTAATTATAGACATAAAATAAGTCCTAGTCATCTATATTCATGTAATTAAATGTGCATAATAGAGGGCAATACAGACATTTATATGTATGTTAACTTTATATGTTTACAGATGCTTGCAGCATAAAGTGATTTAAGAAAAAATACTTTATTTATTCACAGGTATCTGTTGGATGTTCTTTGCTGTTCATTGTATTGCTGTCCAAACTGAAATAGTACAATCTGTTCTTTTTTTTCTTTGATGCTACATCATAGGAAATGACCCCATCTGCTATTCAGTGTTGTGTATAAGAGTGCTTGTATGTTCTTAGTTTAGGTGTAAATATTTAAAACTACCAGATTTTTTGCAGGAAGTCATTCACAATAGCCTCATTCATCTTAAAGAGTCTTACAATTAAAAATTGACACTAAAGTTAACTTACAAACATAACCTGTAGTTACCTAAAATTTTATTTTAATCCATTTTAGCTTTAACACAGTACAACACTGAAAGTGAACTTTTTTTTAGTTTGAAGAAATACTAAATGAACTTTGATGGCTATATTTTACCCAGTGTATTTTTGCATTATGATAGTTACCAACATCCTGTGTAGGTTTGTAGGGGATAACTAACGATTAGATTTTTTTCCCCAGACTAGTAGAATAAATGTGGTAGATGTCTGTTTCTTGCAGTATACCTATAATAAGTTGGGTTGGTAGTGTTTTGACAAAATGCCAAGAATTTTGTAGTTGCTGTGGTTCTGAGTGTAACTGAGATAAATAACAAATTTGGAAACAGATGTTACTGGCTAAATTAATCTTGCTTTATTACCCAGTAAAACCTTTTATAATGATTATTCCTAGCCAAAAAAAAAATCTTTAACCCTATAAATAGATATTGCATATGCATAGTGGATTTCTGTTTCCCATTTTTGTTCATTGTACTTTACATTGCTGTTTACATTCCCCCTTGTAAATATCAGTCATCCATTTTGAACTACTGATTCATTTTATGAATTGAAGCTATGACATAGTGTAAGAAAAAATAGAAATTTAGGCTATGTTCATGCAAATGATATAAAAATTTCGGTGAAACATGCTGGATCCCTAACTGAATAATAGCTGGGACTTACTTACTAGTACAGTTTAAAGAGCATATAAAGTCTTTGAGAATATAATAGGAAATGTAAATCATAATTAATACTATATTTCATATATATATATATATATATATATATATATATATATATATATGTGTGTGTGTGTGTGTGTGTGTAATATGGGTGAACAATGAAATCCTCCTTTTCTCCCAACCATACTGTCTTAGTTACTTTCTTATCACTGGAATGTAATACCTGACACCCACAATTTAAAAGAGGAAAGATTTATTTTGGCTGACAGAGGTTTCAGTCCTTAGTCAGCTGGCTCCAAGGCAGAGGGGCATGGCAGAGGAGGCTAGCTCATGACATGGAGGGCAGGAAGCGGAAAGCCTCATCATGGGAGGAAGGAGGGAGATAGACCCTTTCAGGCCGCACCATTTCCTCCCACCAGGCTTCACCTCGGCAGTATCACATTTAGCTGTATTAATCATCCATTACTGATCTATTAATCCATTAATAATCTCCTGAAAGCCCCACCTATAAGAACAGGAGGCTTTGAATTGCTTCATAAACTGAGATGGCCATGTCTCCATTCGATATACTTTTTTTTTTTTTTTTGCAGACAGAGCTAGAGATCAAAGGAAGAGCCTCATGCACACTAGGCAAGCCACACCTCCAGCCCTGGAATATACTTTGAGACATGTTGATAGAAATGGAAAATATAGTGATAGTGATTTGGAGTTTGCAGCAATGAAAGTTTGGAATCTCCAACAGTTCTCAAGATATAAACAGTGTAGCTACTATGATACAGCACATGTAGATTTTAAAATGTTGAAAGAAGTAACTTAAATGGTAGATTAAAAACAAACCTTATGTGAGTGGAATAGATGGTTTCTGGGAAAAATGTGTAATAAAACCATTCTTTTTCAAAATAAAGAAAACAAGGCCAAAGTTTGAATCAGACATAATCCTGTGCTTTTTACGTGAAGCTAGTGTAGCTGAGATGTTGGTTCTTTAAAAATTATTTCAGGGCAACCTACTCTGGTCCCCTTCTGTCTCTCTCTCTCAGACAGAAGCTTTCTTTCTCTCAATAAATATGTTCTACTCTTCAAAAAAAATTATTTTAACTCTTGGATAATCCAGGTATATTTAGAGTCTGTAGTCTGTATGAATATATGTAACATTTAAGAAATATCTTTGTAAAGATATTTACTACATACTGATGTGTTTCTGTGTTGACTGTGTTTTTATCTCAGTAGACTTTTTGATAACTGCAAAAAGATGAGACATCTTTCATATCTTTGTATCAATCTTTGTGCCTAAAGCATTCCCTGTGATATAAGAAGATATTCAACAAGTGTTTATTAATGAATAAGGTGAGCAAGTCTCTATTGTCATCTCTTACTGTGTAGCTTTCACTAATAAAAGGACAGCCCTATAAATTACAATAATTATAGTGTTAATAACCTGAATATTATTTTCTTATTTTTCTATCTTTTGTCAACTAAAGAAAACTTACTCTTAACATGTATCCTTTCAAATATAATTTCTTTCCTCAAGTAAAGAATAAATCTTAGTTATAGGGTATTCTCTTAAATTTATTTGATATAAATACTTTTTAGAGAAATTAAGTTTTAATTGATAGCAAGAAAATAATTTGCCTTTGGCCATCATAGGAAACCAGGGACTTTCCCTCTCTCTTTTTTAGTTTTAAAGAAAAAGAAATAACAATAAAACAGTTTCAAAACAGGTTAGTAGGAAAGTTATAATAATTAATATATTGTGTATTATTGTCTTCATAGTAGTTATTCAGAATACAAGATGTAGGCATGATATCTTGTCCAAACAACATTGACACAAACCTTTCCTTTCAGTGAACTCTAAGAGAAATCAGTGTATAATTATCTTAACTCTTATGAATAAATATATTTTTTTCTTTATCCCTTTTTTCCTTTCCCCTTTCCCCCATTAGTTTGTCTTTTCTTTTGTATATTTTCTTCTCAATTCACAATATCTATTGTACATTTTGAATCTTTTTTGCTCATTCAGTTTCTTACACTTGTGAGACAGTATGATGTTTACACACACGAGTCTCAAGTTGCATCCATTTACCTTTAAAAGTTTCAAGTTTATCCTTATTTATGGCTGAGTAGTACTCCATGGTGCTCCATTACATAAAAAAACCACATCTTTTTAATCTATCCCTTGGTTGATTCTCAACCTTGGGTTGTTGCCAAGATTTTTTTGTTATGAATTATGCTCCTATAAACACGGGTGTACATACATTATTGTAGTATGATGTTTTTCATTCTTCAGGGAATTTATCCAGAAGAAGAATAGCTGAGTCAAATGGGAACTCTAATCCTGGATTTTAAAGGAATCTCACACTGGTTTCCATAGTGGTTTTACCAGTCTGCACTCTTATCAACTGTGGGAAGGGTTACTTTTTTACCACAGCCATGCTAGTGTTTGTTATTGGTTGATTTTTTTGATGATAACCATTCTTTCTGGAGTGAGATGAAATCTCAGTGTTTTAAATTGTCATCTCTCAAATGACCAATGATGAACATTTTTTCATGTATTTATTTGTCATTTGTATTTCTTTGTCTGAGAAGTGTATATTCATCTCAGTTGCCCATTTTTGGATTGGGTCTTTGAATTTGGGTTTCTGATTTTTTCAATTCTTTGTATGTTCTAGATATATATAAATCCTTTGTCTGAGGGGCAACTGGCTATAAGTTTTTCCTACTCTGTGGGTTGTCTTTTTTTAATCTGTTGGTGATTTCTTTGGTTGTGCAAAAGCTTTTTAATAAGGTGAGATCTCATTTGTTGATTTTTTTTTGGTAATATTTTCCTTGCATTTTGGGTTTTGTTCGTATGAACTCTTTGCCTACACCTATGTCTTTGAGATTTCTACCAATTTTCTCTTCTGTAAGTTTAGTGTTTCTATTTCAAAATTTAGATCTTTGATCCATTTTGATTTTAGTTTAGTGCATGGTGATAGATTTGGGTACAGTTTTAGTCTTTGGCATGTAGGAGACTCTCTTAAAGAGCTATATTTAGATAATGGTTTCAGACAACAGAAAGCATATAACAGGGATCCTTCAGAGAAAGGGAGGAAACTTACTGCCTCGACAATTTCCTAGACAATTTCCACAATTTCATAGTGCTGTAAGGGAAATACACAGAATACCCTGTGGTCTTGGTGAGTTTAAGAAGCAGAGTTTAGATTTTGAGGTGGTCAGAATTTGTGAGGAAAAATACTGGACAGATGGGATATGTATATAGTGAAAGCTCTAGAAATCTGCTGAGTCACTTTTAGTCTTTGTTGAGTGTGTGCATGAGTGGATGGCAGAAAATCCTGATGAAAGAAACATCATGATTAAAAAAAATAGGAGTAGGAAAGAGTTTTTTGATGATCACATATGACTAGGAATTGTTAGGCAGGCATGGTGGCACATACCTGTAATCACAGCCCTCTGGGAAGATTGGACAAGAAGATTACAAGTTTAAGTCCAGCCTGGGCCACTCAGCAACTTAGTGCGACCAGATCTCAAAAATAAAAAGTGATTAAAAAAAAAAAAGGCTATAGGGATATAGCTCAGTGCAGAAGCCTTGAGTTCAGTCCCACTACAAATATAAAACAAACAAACAAGCAAGAAAAAAAACAAAACAAAACCTTGGAATAGTTCATGTTGTAGCTGGACTGAGTGGAAAACCTCATAGAATCTTTAGAAGGATATTGCCTCATTGATGTAAACAGATTAGCTCTGGCCTAAAGGTTGCTTTGGATATGCTATAACAAAGCTTAAAATTGAGCCTTACATTAATTTAACTTTGTTTTAGATTCCTGTTACTATAACTAAATACTTGAGATAATTATAAAGAGAATAAATTTTATTTTGATTTACAGTTTTGAAGGGTCTAGTCAAAGATTAGATGGTCCCGTAGTTTAGGATCTGTGGCAAGGTAGCAAATGGCACAAGTATATGGTGAAGCAAAACCACTTACATCATGATCCAGAAAATAGAGCAAAAAAAAAGGCTAAAATCCAGTAATCCCCTCTGAAGGCATTCCCTAGTGACCTAAAATCTCCCACCAGGTCTACCTTATAAAGGTTCACTGCCTCACAATATTACCATTCTGAGGACTAAGCGTTTAATAAAAGGACTTTTGGAGGCTACTTCTTTGGATCATAGTATTTTGCACTCTAAAGCACAGTACTATTTAAAGAACTAAGACAAAAATCTAGATTCCAGTAACATCAAGTTGATAATGTTCAGTTTCCAGTGAAAAATACTCAGGCACACACAAAAGCAAGAAAAAGCAATCAAGAGACAGGAGAAAAAGTAATCAATCAGTAGAAACTTACTTAAAAAGTAAAGAAATTTTTTAAAAATAAAGAAATGATAGAATAGGCCAAAATGTTTGTTAAAACAATTATTATAAATCTCTTCTTATAACTGTTAGGTGAGGCTTTGGCTGGGGAAGAATATGTGTTATATAAATCTCATCTGTGTGTTCAAAGAGAAAGAAGAATCCTGAGAATAAGACTCAAAAGAGGATGCAGAAGGACTTCTGGTGATGAAAAATACAGTATCTAAAATTAAAAAATACTCTAAATGGGAATAATAGCAGATTAATACTGCAGAAGAATAGTGAATTTTAAAGCATAGATTTTAAAAATATTCAATATTCTGACAGTGAATCCATTGAAAAAGAAACCAGGAATATTCCCTTCACAATAGCATCAAATAAAACAAAACAAAACAAAACAGAAAACCTAGAAATTAACCAAAGAAGTGAAAGATGTCTATAATGGAATTATAGTACTCTGAAAAAAAAAGATTAAGGAAGACATCAGAAAATAGAAAGGCATCCCCTGTTACTACATAGGCTGAACCAATAGTGACAAAATGGCCATATTACAAAATATGATATGTAGACTTAATGCAATCCCAATCAAAATACTAAATTATTCTTCACAGAACTAGAAAAACAATCCTAAAATTTATATGGAACCAGAAGAGCAAAGGTAGGAGCAAAGTATAAATAGCAAAAGTAGGAGCAAAGGAGGAGGCATCACAATCTCAGATTTCAAGGTATATTGCAAAACTACAGTGATAAAAACATGATGGCACTACAGCAAAAACAGGCATATTTATCAGTGGAACAATTGAGAATGCAGAAATAACACCTACACCTTTAGCCACCCTAATCTTCAACAAAGGCGAAAAACATACACTGGAGAAAAGACAGACTTTAACAAATGATGCTGGGGAAACTGGTGTCAAGGTGAAGAAGAATGAATCTAGCCCAATGTTTCTGATCCTGCACTGCAGTCAAATCAAAATGTGCCAGAGGGAGGATTGCAAGATGGCTGACTGAGTGGCGGCACTGTAAGAGAGCCTCTCTGAGGAAAAAAAAAACAACTCAGATGCTGGAATCTGGCAACATGGAGAAAGCCAGACAAAAGGAGAGAAATACTCACGACCCAGGAAGAAACTGAGGAAAAAGAAAAAGAAAAAAGAAAGAAGAAAAGGAAGCATGGACAGAGGGCTGGAGCTGGGCAAAACCCCAAGCGCTGTACTGGCACTTCTTAAAGTCAGGTGACTCATGATCGAGCTGAGATCATGGCCCTGCTGAGAGTGGGGGTTGGTGAGCTCCAGACCCTCGGCTGGGGGAGGCCCTGAGACGGGAAGTGGAAACAGCCAGTCGAGCTGCACGAACTTTGGTGAGTGATGGGAACTGGAATCCCCAAACTGGGAGGACTGGCTGGGTGACATTTTGGAGTTGGGCAGGGCCAGCTTGAATCAAAACCTGAGGTGGTATCTGCTGATGACTCCTAGTCCAAAGCAGATTGGTGGGATCTACTCAGAAAGGGCCATGCCCCTGGTTGAAACCCAATAGCCGGGACAAGGCTTTTCTGGGTAAGTGGCGTCCCCAGGGAACACACAAACCTGTTGAAGCATAAACTGGTTGACTGGCGTAGGGGGAGGAGCCAGCTCTCAGTGTGCAGCTCGCAGATTCACAGTGGACTGGGGGGGCGGTACTTCCCTAGCAAGGGCATTGCAGAAAAGCTGTAAGCAATAGGAAAGGCCCAGAGACCTCCACCACCCACCTGTCTGAAGGGGGCCGA
>PVLA01011875.1:0-49077 GCA_004027455.1 Hydrochoerus hydrochaeris | reverse complement strand
TGATGAAGAATATAAACAAAACCTAGAATATATGAAACAGATCCAAAGAGAATATCAGGAAATTAAAAACTCCATTGAAAGCTGGCAAAACCTTTTAACAGAAACTAAAGACAAACTTTCAAAACTTGAAGATAGATTTGCAAAGTATGATTGTGAAAGGAAGGATCTCTTAAAAATAACAAGGAACCAGGAAGCAATGATACAAAGGCTAGAAGATGACAAGAGGATTTATAACCTAAGAATAAAATATGTAAATGAAGATGCAACAACAAATACAAATGAAATAAAAAGTCTATTCACAGAAATAATTAAGGAAAACTTTCCAAACATAGGTAATGGAAGTGATGTTCAGATAAATGAGGCATACAGAACTCCAGCCAGCTACAACCAAAACAGATCTACACCCAGACATATAATAATCAGTATCACAGAAATCCATCACAAGAACAGAATATTAAAAGTGGTCAGAGAAAAGAAACAGATTACCTATAAAGGAAAAATCATCAAAATCACAGTGGACTTCTCAATGCAAACCGTCAAATCAAGAAGAGCTTGGAGTGAAATATTCCAAGCCCTGAAAGAAAATAACCTTGAACCCAGAATGATGTAACCTGCAAAACTGTCTCTCAAAATTAATGGAGAGACAAGATATTTCCATGACAAAGAGGAACTGGGGGAGTTTGTGACCACCAGTCCAACCCTGCAAAGAATACTGAAGGACATTCTAGAGAGAGAGAAGAAAATCACCAGGATTCCAGGAACAATGGCAGAAAGGCCTCAAAGAAAAGGGCAGACAGTGGAATGAAGGAGAAAAGTAAACAAACAATGACAGAAAAATAGCATAGCAGAGAGAAGACAGAGAAGATTGGTTATATTGCTGTTTTATCTTGACTGATTTTATCTGAATCTGGTATGCTTGAGAATGTTGAGTCTGAGAATAGGGGCAACTACTCTGAAGATGACAGGATTCAATAGGATACCCATTCTGGTTTAATTGTTAACTGCTTTTGAAGTCCTATAATGTCCCCAATGTTTAGATTTTATTAATAGTGTAATGCAATGCTAAGTTTAACTATACTATGTTTGACGATATAGACAATTTCATTGAAAATAACAAGAGACATCATAGTAACTACTGTAGATCACCTAGTATTGTGGTTTTATATGTCCTTTCCATTTCATGTTTCTCTAGGAATTTGTATTGTTGACCTGTTTTGATTTGTTTCTCCCTCTAATACAGAAAGGCTAGGTATATGTGTAAAGACTAATACATGTTTAGAACTTCTAAGTAGTTTACGAGAATGGATTATAATTATTGTAAAGGAAAAAAAGAGAGGAAAAGAAAGTATTCTATAGGATATAACTGCATGTATGTTTGAGTGTGTGGGATTAATAACCATGTTGCTAAAGTTTTAGTTGGATGGATGAACAAAACTGATTGCAATCTCACTGTTTGGATGTCCACTTTGTAGGCTTTACTTTTGTAACTTGAACAACTGCTTCAAAGAGGAAAATATGTAATTATCAACTAGTGATTTCTTACTGGTTAAAAAAAAAATAAAACCCACATTGTTCTCATCAGTCTGTTTAGTTTGATTATATTCTGTTCCAGTCTGTCTATTTGTACTATATTTGAGAACACAGGCAGCTATTCCAAAAATAGCAGGATATACTATGGTAACCATCTTTAATTTCCTATTAACTTAATCTGAAGCCCTGTATTACTTACAGTGTCTTATTATAACTGATCTTATTTGAATCTGGTTTGTTAGATCGCTGTCTTGTCTTGACTGATTTTATGCAAATCTGTTTTGTTTGAAAGCATCAAGTCTGAGCGTATAGGCAACTACTCTGAAGGTGATAAGATTCACTAGGATACCCATTCTGGTTTGACTACTACCTGTTTTTGAAGTCCTGTAATGTCTCCAATGCTTTGTTTTTATTGATTTTATTCTGTACTGCTATGTTCAGTTTTACTGTGCCTGATGATATGGGCAATTCTATTGAAGATAACAAGAAACATCATAGTAACCATTGTAGATCACTTTGTATTGTGGTTTTAATCATATACTATAGTCATCCTTTTGTTTTGAATGACCCTGTTTGTTTTCTTTCTCTCTTGGTTTTATTCTTTTCAAAATAAAAAAGAAATATTAAGCTTAAAAAGGAAGAATAGGGGCAACTACTCTGAAGATGACAGGATTCAATTAGGGAGCATATCTCATATGTAGAAACATTAAGAAGGTAGTTTGACACATGCATCTGAAGTTTAGTGGAGAAGTTAGGGCCTAGGTTTCATTGCCATAAATAAGGAATTTAAACTATGATGCAAATGAAATAATCAGGGAGAGTACAAATGGAGAAGAGAAGAAAGCCTAGGTAGAACCCTGAACCCTGGAATAATCCAAACCTTAGAGTTCCAGGAGAGGTGGAAGAGCTAGAAAAGGAGTCTCTCAAAGAGAAAACTAGAGAATTGGTTTCTCAGAAATGCAGTGAATGATTTCAGGGAGTAACAGTGCAGTTTGATTGAATGCCTCAGTAAGGTTAAGTACGGTAATAGAAATGATAATTTGGGTCTGGCAACATAAAGATCACTGGTGATTTTGTAAACATAGTTTTAGTAGGATGGTAATGATGGATGTCATTTGGCCCAAGAAATATGAAGAGTGCTGAGGTGAAAGTAAAATGAGAAAGCAGATATGGATTAGTAGTAAGAAAAATATAAGGTCAAGGACTGCATTTTTTAATGGGAGATACTACAACATGAAAGGCAGAGCTACAAGATTTATAATGAAGGAAAACCCAAAAAGTTACAGAGATAAAAAATCATGAGAAAGACAAGAATAGATCCTACTCAGAATACAAATAAAAGTCTTTGATTAAAACAGGTGCCTTCATCTGTTTCATCAGTTAAATGAGAAGAAGTGTGTTGGGAAAAGAAGCCATACACAGCCTGTCTACACTTGCATGGCTGCATAAAAGTATGTCTTTCTTGGGCCTGTAATATTTTTCTAATGGAGATGATAAGTCTTTATAGCTTTTTCTGAGCATATTGGTGTTTGGAAATAAGTTTTCCTATTCCCAACTTGATGTGTACCTCTTTGTTCTACTTAATGAATGTGCATATATAGCTACCTTGTCAATCCCACTGCTATAATCTGTTATAATATGGGGGAGAAAAAGGGATTCCATTGACTATATTTCAGGAAGAGTACAAATAGACCATCCTGCATCTGCTGTGGGGAAAGACTTGTTGGCCATGGGAAACCAATACTATTGAAAGCTAATCTTGCTTTATATCTAAGGGTGAGTAAAGCATTGTTCTAGCCCCCACCCTGTGTGAGTCATCTCTGCCTTGGTGATGCTGACACCTGAAAAATATGCAGTGAGTAAAATACTGGGTCTGTTCCTTCTAGTGGTAAGCAATATGTAGCATTTACTCAACAGTTTTGCACAGCACACAGGGCTATCATGGCATGGTAGAAATACAAGATCCATCAATCCATTCATCTGAGGGTGTTGCTAGCTTCCTGAGATGGTGATGGGTTGAGAGCTGCCTCCCTGTCTGTGCTTGTACAGGGTAAATGGGATGTGGTTTCTGTTGTCAGCAAGGATAAACTAGTGCAATAGATGAGAGTAGAAAAGCAAGAGGTAGACTCTAAAATTAAAGGAAAACAATATACTGACTCCTAAGTTACTTTTATATTCCATATCTGCCAATTCCTTCTGTGTCCTAGAAGTCACAGACAGTCCCTTAAGAGAGATCAAAGGTCCCTTGCACAGGAAGCTTTATCTGGTCTGATCACTTAAAAGACTCAACAAGACCTGTTTTCATTTCTCACAAAATCATGCATGACACTAATGATGAAAATGAAACTATTGAAATGAGGTCCCTCTCTGAGAATGAAATATGAACACTGAAAGATAACAATGGGCAGAAGCCAGGGAAATCCCATGTGGCTTGGGTTGTTGCCTATTTGATGTGGTGTTGGGTGCTGCAGACTCAAATGTCTCAGGCTGAGAGATGCAGTCTAGGGAAACTAACCACAAATCTTCTGCTACAACACATATTTGAAAGCATATCTGTTGGAAAAACAGAAACTGTCATTTCCTCTAGGCTCATGCCATAATTAACAAGGAGGACTTCTTGAGACCTTACAAGGTGTGAAGTTTTCTTCCCATTGGCAAGCAGTCAATTTTGCAACAGACACCAGCTGAGTGTCTTCTAATCTTCAGACAGTGTCAGATCCCATAAGTTGACAGGCTAATTCCTAAAATGGCTCCCTTCTTCACCATAGATGCTAGTCATAAATCCCAGTTTTTTATTTTAAAGAGGGTAAAATTAAACACAACAAAACAGAATAAAAAAGAACATAAGAAAGCAATGTAAAAACCCAGGTTTTTTTTTTTTTTAACTGTGCTTCTGACTGGCCAGAAAAAAAAAAATCAAGGTTCCCAAAATCCTTTCTTGAGGTTTTAGTAATTTTCTGGAGTTGCTCACAGAACTCAGGGAACTACATTTACTGTTTTAGGCTATTTATTCATTAAGACAGAATCTTGTTATGCAGTCAAGTTGGTCATGAAGTTGCTATCTAGTCCAGACTGGTCTTGAACCCTCTACCTCCTGCTTTAGCCTTCTGAGTACTAGGATTGCAGGCATGCATTACTATGCCCAGCTATACTACTTTATTTTAAAGTTTACAGATGAAGAGAATGTATTGGTTGAGGTATGAAGAAAAGGGCATGGAACTTCTGAGTTCTCTCTGGTAAATCACTTGCCAGGAATAGCCACATATTTAGCTAGCCAAAAGCTCTCTCAACCTTGCCCTTAAGTTGCTATGAAGGTTTCATTACATAGGCCATTGGTTTGCTATCAACTTAGTCTTTAGTCCTTTTCTCCTCTCCATCTAAAGGTATGTAGAGACTGATAGTTATTCATTGATTTACTAGCACAAAATACTATCATTTCAGAGATTCCAAGGATTTTTGGAGTTAGCAGTACACTGTACTAAAACCAAATATTTCACCACCTTATATTATGCAATAAAACAGAGAGATAGAAGACAGAAATGGTGATGAGCCTGTGATTTCTCTTGATCTAATGGAAAAGAGAATGGAAATGGTATTCCCAAATATGAACAACTTCTCTAAGACTAAGAGTCCCTGGAAAATCATTCATGAATCCATAACTTTTATTTAGGTAAAAGCTATATAGACCTGTTTGCATGACTCTGCTCCCAGGAATAATGAGGAAAAAACTGTCCCCTGTAAAGGTCATGGGGGCATAAGTGGAGAAGCTTCACTGAAATATGCTGCTTTAAGATAAAAAACAAATTCTTTTTAATAATTTCAAACAACATAGGTTTGAGCCAGGAGATTAGAGCATGACTGGCCAGCTAAAAATGTAGGTGTGATTTATCAATCATGGAGATAAGGATACAAGCACAGAAAACAGTTCCATACTCTGCACCTTGGACCTATCAGCAAGTGGTATCTTCAAGTGGTGCAAAATCAAGCAAGTTTTTCATTAGACAGCCTGTATCTGATCACAGCCTGAAAAATAAGGGATATAAAAGACTTCTTCCATTAATTTCATAGTCACTGTAAACTTTCTCAGTGACCTGCTCTCACTTTGCTGAGTGTACTTCTTTTACTACTTTTAATAAATGTAAAATCTTGCTACCTTTGTTTTATGTCATGCATAATTCTTTGCTAAGGACACCAAACACTGGGAAAGAGTCTGCACAGCCCCAGAACACAGTAATAGGTTGTCTTATTTACTTTTCTTGTTGCTGAGACAAAACACTTAACACACACAAGTAAAAGGAGGAAAGATTTATTTCAGCTCACAGTTTGTAGAGGTTTCAGTCCATAGTCAGCTGGCTGCAAGGCAGGGTGGTGTGGCAAAAATGCATCACAGAGGAGAAATAGTTCATAGAAGAATAGGTAGGAGGCAGTAGAGTAACAAGCAGCTGCAAGCAGCAGAACAATCTTGCCTTCTTTCTGTCCCTGTATATTTCATCCAAGTTACATGACTATTGATTGGTTTCACTCATACCAGGGATAGGGTTTCCATTATCCACATCCTTAGTCCCAGTATCATACCTTTAACCCATACGCACAAAACCTAATCCAGCCCATTTGGAAACTCCCCACTTATGACCACATAAGGCTCTGTAGGGACGTCTAGGTACAAGCCATAACATAGGCTGAGTAGAATTTATTATTAAAAAGCAACAACTACAAAACAAAAAGGGAATCCCGGGGCTGACCCACAGAGGAAGAAAAAGAGAGACCAGTGCTGACTCACAGAATAATAAGTCTTTGGTTGCCAAAACAGTAGACAATATGGAAATTGATGGGATCCCTACAGAAGGTCTTAGCCAATGCTATATCACAAAAAGGTCTTTTCAAATTAGAAATTTAAGGCCTCAATCTAAGCCATTAAGACAAGCACACAAACAAGCAGGGACTTAGGCTAGGTATATGGGTCAGTGGTAACAGTTGCCTATCCTGCTTGAGGGCCTGGGTTTGATTCCTAGCACACCTCCCAAAGGGGAACTCACAAAAATGAAAATATTTAGAGTCCTGTACAACAGTTCTTTGAGTCCCTGAACACAGGAAGTATGGCTTCTCTATTCTGACCAATGAAAAAGACAATTCTGAATTCTGTGAATATCATGAGTCAGACAAGGAGGATAATTTCTCTCATATGTGCCTCAATTTTACTCCTTTCAACAAAATATGAGTACAGATGAAACCAAGGTTTCTCCGTCCCCAAGGCAATGGTGAGGACAAACTAGTAATACTGAAGATTTTTGAGATAAAAACAATGACCATGGCTACTGAGTAGGACTCTGGCCATTTAAAAGCAGATGATCATAGCTCCTACCATTGCATTTTAATATTGATATTTTGACACTTCTGCCAAGGGGTTATACTCCTTCATAAAAAATGATTTAAGCCAGAGCAGTGGAGGCAAGTCCACACTTATTTAACATTTAAACTATTCAACACTTAGCAGGTTAATCAGCAAAGCAGTACTGCATACCAGATGGAGGAAAGGACTTTTGGTACAGAATTTGCTGCAGGCCAGAGTGTTGTACATTATTATGTTGCATTTTCCAGTCCAATCTGGACTATAAAAAAGTCCTCGGGATCTTGGAGGATGACTTTAGGCTGCTAAAGATCAAATACTTAGGAACCACTCTTGTTACTTGCAGTATTTAACATCACACAAGAAACTAACATTGTTGCTCTGATTGCTCTTTCTTCTCAATTTCTCTCCTTTCCTTTGTGGGTGTAGGATTACGTCTCAGTGACTAGGAAACTAAGACAATTCTCTGTGGTAAACTTGGAATGTGGAGGTAGATTATCCAAATATACATTTAATTACTTTATTTAGAAATTATGTGGGGGCTGGGGGTATACCTCAGAGGCATAGTGTCTGCCTGGCCAGTGTGAGAGCCTTAGTTAGTGTTATGGTTTATACTTTGTGTCACCTTGAGAAGTCTAGAAGCTTAACTAAGTGGCTCAACAGCTCTACATCCCAAGGTGTAGAGGACAAGCCTTTATCATCAATATTGTTCACTGTGTCACTGTGAGAAGGTCAGAAGTTTTACTAAGTGATTCAGCAAGGTGTGAAGATCCTTAGTTTGTAACATCATCAGCATGTGCAAGAGGAGGACATGAATATGATGTGTGTATTACATCCACCCCAGGGCATCAGCCTGCATACAATAAAAGGCAAATGAAGAGAGACAGATTGCTGATTCTTCAGAGAAGCTCCAGTCTTCACCTTCAGCTTGAATGTCATCATCTGGCTTCTGGCACAGACTATTCAGTTTTCACCTGGAACTCTTCAGCCTTTGTTGCAGACTCTTCAGTCTTTGTTATAGACTCTAACCTTCTGTAGTAGATTCTTCAGTGTTCCATCACAGGCCTATTGGCCTCCTCATACAGACTTACACAGGACACTGCAATAAGCTCCAGCCTTTGGGCTGGCCCCTTCAGTCTCCAGCATGCAGACACCCTATGCATGCATCCTCATCCAACTTTGTGGCTGACCATTGTAAGCCAATCTTAAAATTTCTTATAGATTTGTGTATCTTGCATTATTTCTGTTTCTCTAGTAAACTCTGACAAAGTTAAGATTCCTGGCACAATAAAACAAACAAACAAACAAACAACAAAAATAGTGTGCTCACTTTGTTTCAAATTCAAAAACTCCTATGAATTTTGTATTTTTACTTATAACTCTCATCTCTCCTATTTACTTCCCTGAAGACTATTAGTGTTATCAATTTTTTTCTTCTTAAACATTTTATTTTAAAGAAAATAAAATCAAACAAGATGAAACAGAATAAAACCAATTAAAACAAAACAATGAAAACAGTATAGAACTTCAAAACAAGAAAATAGGATATCAACAATGACTACCATAATGCCTTTTGTTATCTTCAAAATAGCTGTCCATATCATCACACATAATAAAATCAAACAAAACAGAATAATAAAAGTGATACAGGACTTCAAAACAAGATGACAGAAGTGGAAGAAGAGGAAGAGATTAGAAGTAAGGCTGGAGGACAAACAAGATTCATGCTAGCTTTAGGAAACTGGTGCAGAAGACTGCAGGAAAAGAGAGATGGAAGAGATAAAAGAAAGAAAAGAACAATCACAACCACAAAGAGGTTGGGATCTACATTCATGCTCCTATAAAAACTATGAAGGAGAAGCAGTAAAGCAAAGCAAAGCAAAGCAAAGCAAAGGAAAGGAAAGCAGAGCAAAGAACAGGAGCTGGGTGTGGTGGCATACTCCTGTAATCCTAGCACTTAGATGGCAGGTGGATTGTTGCAAGTTCAAGACCAGCCTGGGTTACAAAGTGAGCCCAAGGCCAGCCTGAACTGCAGAGTGAGACCCTGTCTCAAAAAGATAACAACAACAAAAAAGTAAAGTAAAGTAAAGTAAAGTAAAGGAAAGGAAAGGAAAGGAAAGGAAAGGAAAGGAAAGGAAAATCTCCAAAATGGCTCCTGGCCAGTTGCTCCTTTCTGTGGGAGGATTAAGTGCTCTGCACTCAATACCAGTCAGTGCAGTCCTCCACATCCGCTTCTCCCCTGCACTGCTGTGTCTTTCTGCAGAGGCCTCTCAGGTTGCTAACCACTACTATCACTGACTGTGTCACAGGTTCAAATTGCTCCTCTCATACAGTGAGTCCCATCTCAGGGAGAAGGTACTAATGGCTACCGCCTTCTCCTTTGTTGAAGTTTTTCTCTTCACTTCCTGTGGGCTTCAATCTGCACTTCAGATTCTTCCTAGCTCCAGTAGACCAACTTCCCACTTTGTCTTCCTCATGAAGCTATACTGTACTGTCTGGACAGGGCTCTCTGAGAGGCTATTTTCTCTGCTGCTTACCACTTTGCCCCATTATTTTTAATGAATTTATCATGTGTTTCAACCATTTATTTAGAGTTTTATAGGTTGTATTTTGGCAAATCTATGGTACTTCTTTGCAAAAAGTAAATCCTGGACAGAAAATCCTTTCAGCAAGAGATGTTTAAAGATTATTTGTTTGTCACTAAATGAATTTGAATTAGACAAACTCTACTCACATTAAAGAAAAAAACTACTTGAGTGAATATGAATAGATATCTTTAATTTAGCCTCCTGTATGGTACTTTCATATTAGCTCATGGTTACTACTATTGTGATATTTAGGACCAAGTGGAAATTGTAGCTGTTGTTTCATGTGTGGAGTCCACTGCCATTTTCACCACAGCATGTTGTCATAATTTATAGAAAAAAACCAATGTTTTTTCCTTTTTTTAATTTTAAAGATGGTAAAATTAAACATAACAAAACATAGCAAAAAGATCATAAGAAAGCAATTTAAGAAACACAGATTTCAAAGCAAGACCACTGGAGATCTTCACTGTCTATCATATTGTCTCTTGTTTTCTTTCAAATAGTTGTCCGTATCTTCACACACAGTGAATTCATACCAAACAAAATAGTATTAAATTGATCAGAAAAGGATGATGAAGGCATTTTAGGTCTTCAAGACCAGACAATAGGGAAGTCAACAATGGCAGCCATAATGTCTCTCATTCTCTTCAAAATAGCTGTCCATACCTATATGTATGTTGAAGTTAAACAAAAGAAAACAGATTAATATCACTCTGAACAGAGAATAATAGTATTGCTAGATTTTATATTGTGATGCTATGGAATTAGCACTGGGTAAAAGGATCTGTTCATTATGTCATGCATTGTATAATCAATTCTTGTAAACTGTTTAGAAGTTCTATGCATGCATGAGCCTCTACACGTGTATCCTTTCTCTATTAGAGGGAAAAACAAATCAAAACAAAACAACAAAACAAATTCCTAGAAAAAATACAAAACAAAAAAGACATATAAAACCACAATACTAGGTGATCTACAGTAGTTACTATGTCTGTTATTTTCAATAGAATTGTCTATATCATCAGGCATAGTATAATTGAACATAGCAGTACATAGCAATATTAATAAAAACAAAACATTGGAGACATTATAGGACTTCAAAAACAGTTAATAATCAAACCAGAATGGGAATCCTATTGAAACTTGTCATCTTCAGAGTAGTTGCCTCTACTCTCAGACTTGATACTATCAAGCATACTAGATTTGAATAAAATCAGTCAAGACAAAACAGCGATCCTAACAAAGCAGATTCAAATTAAGATCAGCCATAGTAAGACAGTGTAAGTAATACAGGGCTTCAGTTTAAGTTAATAGGAAATTAAGGATAGTTACTGTAGTATATTCTGCTATTTTTGGGATAGCTGTCTGTGTCCTCAGATCTAGTATGAGTAGACAGACTATAACAGAATGAAATCAAACTAAACAGAACAATAAGAATAATGTGGATTTTAAATCCTGATACACTATTAACAATGTCCTCTGTCTTCCTTTTTTAGACAGTTCCTCCCCTTTCACTTTCACAGGATACTTTGTACATTTTGGGTCCCACTAACTCCTTTAGTTTTTAGATTAGGGAGGCAACCCACTATCTACCTAAGTGGTTCTGAACCTTTTTACCCCTGAGCTTGATCATGAGCTGTATTCCTTTACCTACTAAAGCCTCAAGGTTTTTCTTCCTTATAGCTGAGTAGTTCTCTACTGCACAAAAGTGTCATGACTTTCCAACCTATCTGCAGCTGCTGGATGAGCTGTCCTTATTTCTGGTTCCCTGTCACATAGAGCATTGTTTTCTCATCTTTGACTTTTGGTTCTTTAACCCTCTTTCAGGTTGATTATATTTCTTATTCAGAGCATCTCAATTGGCCCTATCTTCTGATCTATTCTGCCTGTGTTTCTTTTTGTTACTGTATCAAGGCAATCTGTGTTAGAGATTATAGCCAGCCTTCTCTGCCTCATTTCTGCTATGCTATTTTTCTGCTGTTGGTTGTCTACTTTTCTCCTTCATTCCATTGTCTGCCCTGTTCATTGAGGCCTCTCTGCCACTGTTTTTGGAATCCTGGTGTTTTTTTCTCTCTCTTGAATGTGCTTCAGTATTTTTTTTAGGGTTGGATTGGTGGTCACAAATTCCCCCAGTTCCTCTTTGTCATGGAAACATCTTTTTCCTCTATTAATTTTGAGAGACAGTTTTGCAGGGTACCTCAACCTAGGTTGGAGATTATTTTCTTTCAGGGGTTGGAATACTTTGCTCCAAGCTCTTCTTGATTTGATGGTTTGTGTTGAGAAGTCTGTTGTGATTTTGATGGGTTTTCCTTTATAGGTGATCTGTTTCTTTTCTCTGACCATTTTTAATATTCTGTTCTTGTGATGAATTTCTGGGATCTTGATTATTATATGTCTAGGTGTAGATCTGTTTTTGTTGTAGCTGGCTATAATTCTGTATACCTCATATATCTGAATATCATTTCCTTTTCCTATGTTTGGGAAGTTTTCCTTAATTATTTCTGTCAATAACCTTTGTATTTCATTTGTGTTTACCCCTGCTTCTTCACGCACATTTTTTATTCTTAAGTTATAGATCCTCTTGTCATCTTCTAGCTTTTGTATTTTTCCTTTCTGGTTCCTTGTTATTTTTAAGAGATCTTTCCTTTCATGATCACACATTGCACATCCATGTTCAAGTTTTGAAAGTCTAACTTTAGTTTCTGTCCAGCAATTTTGCCAGCTTTCAATGGAGTTTTTAATTTCCTGGTAATCTCTTTGAATCTGTTTCATGTATTCTAGATTTTTAAAAATATTCTTTATCAAAGGTTTCTCTCCTTTTTCTGGGTTCCTCCATTCTTCCATCTGTGTCTTCTTGAGAGGTACTTAGATCTGGAAAGATGGCAGATTGATAGGTAGCAGGTAGAGAACCTCTCTGAGAAAAATAATTTAGGTGATAGAATTTAACACCATGGAGAAGACCAGATGAAAGGAGAGGGATTCTCAATACCCAGGAAGAAACTGAGGAAAAAGAAAAAAGAAAGAAAGAAAGAAAGAAAGAAAGAAAGAAAGAAAGAAAGAACATGGATGGAAGGCTGGAGCTAGATGTGCTCTCACCAGAGCTGGTCCTACACTGTGCTGGGCACCTTGAAGTCAGACAACTTGTGATCATGCTGAAGTTTCAGTCACACTGAAATTGGGGGTTGATGAACTCAAGGCCCTTGGTGGGAGGATGTGCTGCAATGGAGAGTGGAACTGGCATGAAGAGCTGCAGTGACCCTTGGTGATTGCTCAGAACTTGGTCCCGGGGGTGTGACTAGCTGGACGACATATTGGAGTTTGGCAGGACAGGCCTGAACCTGGAACCACAGTGGCATCAGGGATCTGCTTGGGCTAGGTTATGCTCCTGGTTGGGACCCAATAGCCAGCGACAAAACTGTCCCAAAGCTGTGACATCCACATGGTACAGACTAATGGGGTGAAGGCATTTGCTGGTTGACTGGCTCAGGGAAGAGGGCTCAGCCCACATTGCCCCTGCATGCACCTCACAGATCAACAGTAAACTGGAGAGGGCAGCAATCTCCTAGTCAGCGCAGTTCAGAGAAACTGTAAGGAATATGGCAAGGACCTGAGACCTCCACCATACATCTGTCTGAAAGAAACCAGAAACATGACAAGAGAAAGAAACAAGTAAAAGCTTCCAGCCACTGACCCAGGGAAAATAAGTCCAGGAGAGGTAAATACAGAAGAGATTGAGGGCAGCAAACATGCAATATCAGACACAGCATCCATCAGCTGACATAAAGAAATATCTTCATGACATCATTGATGAGCTTAAAACTGAAATTCTAATTCAAGAGAAGCAAGATATAACAAGATTAATAAAAGAAATGCTTAAAAAAACAATGTTCAATGACACTGTGGTAGATATGTATTTGTTCTAAACAAAATGCAGAAGGGAGCAATATTACATCTTAAATATTTGCAGCATTGTTGCAGTGGCTCATGATGCAAGTTTCTATGCTTTGTTGATGAAATATATTATCAGTCTATTAATAAGTAAAACAATTAGCCCTTGTCAATGCTATGTCTCTGCTTGGCATAGATTACTCCTTCCCCATACTTCACCCTGGATCACTCTCCTCCTATAGATCCTGTATCAGTCATTGCTACCAGAGACACAAATTTAGGGCAAGATACACAAATATATAAAAATTTATGAGTGGCCTACAATGGACATCCACAGAGTCAGTTGTGGAAGAGTACAGAAATATCCCAGCACACTAGAGATCCAAAGGATCCTGTCAAAGGTCTAGAGTAGTGTCCTGTGTGAATCCATAGCAAGAGGCCAAAGGGTCTGGATGTTATGCTGAAAAGTCTGCACTGGAAGCCAGGAGATAATGTCTGAGGTGAAAATGAAGACTGGATATCCCGTGAAGAAATAGAATTCAGAGACAAGAAGCCAGTTCACTCTTCCCATGAGCTAATGGAAGCCATGCAGGTCCCAAGAAGAGAAACAAGAAGCCAAGGAGCCCTTCCTATGAGCCAACCAGTGTGCAGGATGGAAGACAAGAACACTGCCCTGTCCCCCTCTTTGTTGGCAAGAGAAGTACAAAAAGAAGTTAATGCTTATATTGTTTGATTGACTTTGCAGACCTAGAGCTGGTAGTCTGAGCATGTATTGAGATGATAACAATATACAATATAGCAAATACAGGGGATTTCCTTCTGTCTTATTTTTGAAATCCAATGTTGTTCTCACTGTTTTGTTTTGTTTCATTTTTATTGTTTTGTTTTATTCAATGTTCTGTTTTTATTGGTTTTATTCTGTTCTGTTTTGTTTGATTTTATTATGTCTGATGGTATGGGCAGCAATTTTGAAGATAACAAGAGGTATTATTATAGCCATTGTTGATTTCCAATTATACTATTTTGAATTCCTTTATCACTTTCACTGTTTTGTTTTCATTGGCTTTATTCTGTTTTATTTTGTTTGGTTTTATTCTCTTTGAAGTAAAATTAAAATTTAAAGAAATAGAAGCCAGTCTTCCTTCTTTGTTCCTCCTTTATGCCAGTCAGGAGACAAGTTGCCCTAGGGATCTTCTGTCTTCAGTAAAGCTCCTCTGTAGTCAGAGCTACAGTATGCAGACCCAGTTCAGTTGGATGTTTCTTAACTCAAGTGGATACAATAAGTTATCTATCATGGATCCTGACCTAACTAAGTATTACCTAAATATTATCCTTCTCTCTCCAACTCCCTCTTCTTCTTCTTCTTCTTCTTCTTCTTCTTCTTCTTCTTCTTCTTCTTCTTCTTCTTCTTCTTCTTCTTCTTCTTCTTCTTTTTTCCTCCTCCTCTTTTCCTCTTATCCTGGCTCTACAAGGCCAGAAATTTTTATCTGTTTTGGCTAAGAACAGAGCCTGATATACAGTAGATGATGAATAATTATTGATTAAGTGATGCATGAATACATGTATTTTGTTTTTTATTTGTTTTTCCTTTGTTTGAGACAAAATTTCACTATGCAGTTAGGCTGGACTTGAATTCACTATGTATCTCAGGTTGGCCTCGAACTTGAGGTAGTCCTCTTGCCTAGCCTCCCAAGTGCTGGGATTAGAGTCATGACCACCATAACCAGTGTATACATGTACAGGACTTTGATATCTTAGCAATTACATGCTTTGGGGAGTAAAAGAAAGATGATTATATGTGAATCAGCTAATTGATGTGACTGTTACTGATAGACTTCTGTGTAAGTTCAAGGAAAAAAATAAAAGGAGCACATTGTGGGTGCTCCAAATTTTAAAATACATGTTATAATTCAGAGGAATATTGGCCATTTATATTGATTTTGGCTCAATAGTCATATAATTGTTTATGGATAATTAAAAAGTAAATTGAAAATGAGTGGAAAATCTTCTTATCTGATGCTATTGCTGGTTTTGTTACTATGAAAAACTATGCTCAGACTTGCAGACAAGTGTTTTGGATTTATTTAAAATGATTGTGGAATGCCTTCCTTTGGCAAGGATTCCAGACAGTAGTAGTTGTATGTATAAACATTTTATACCAAATATTGAGGGCAGCAGTATAAAGCAATGTCCTTTTAGGGCTCAAAAGTTCATACAAGTATTTCCAGATATTAATGCAAGGTTAGAGTTGTAATCAAATGCATATTTCCTGTATTTCAGACAAAATGGTTTTAGAATCTTGTGATATACACATTTCATCAAATTTTTATCTAACTGTATAGCAATATAAGCAATTTTTGGGAAAAATTCTTTTGGGTCTATGAATCAAAACAGTTAAAATAGAAAATTATGTAAGGAATTTTCAGCTCTGAAGCCCCATACCAACTCACAGTAATTGTCTATCTTCTTTCTTTTCCATCTTTTCTTCCCAAATTGTCTTTTGTTAAGAAAATTATTAAAAAGATTAGAAATACTAATATATTTTATTTCAGTATAATTGGATATTTTATAAACCTTTTAAAGTTAGGTGAGAGTTTTTTTTTAAATGTTAGTTCAGGCTGGCCTGGAACTCACTATGTAGTCCAGATTGCCCTCAAATTCTTGCTTACAGTGATCTTCCTGCCTCAGCCTAAAAATGCTAGGATTATAGGTGTGCACCACCATGCCTGGCAGGTTAGAGCTTTTACTATAAGTTATTTTTTGGGTAGTCTGCTAATGTTGTAAAGTTTTTGAGATTAGAATTCTAGACTTTTATAACTTTTATTCTTATTTTTCATAGTTTTCTTGCCTGTGTACAGATTCAACAAAGTTTTTCCCCCAATTGTCTTGTCTGAAGCCAGTTAGCAGCATTCAATTGAGTTTTTAACATAACTTTCTTTTTTAAAATAAATAATTTTGTACATTATTTAATTTTTATATTTGCAAAACAAATGTAATTGATATAAGCAGTTTAAAATCAAAACTTGACCCTTGGAAAGCAGATACCTCACTTGGTAGTGCTAGGGAGTGGATGTATACCTCAGGCTACTTGCTTGGTTCTAAAACTTCCATTTATTCTCTCTGTCCCAAAGCAGGGATGGAGAGTCTTTGCTATGCAGTTAAGAGACCATCTGTTGGGAGTCTCCATTTTAATTAAAGTTTTGTTTGAACTCCCAGTACAAATGAAAAACACTTGAGTGTGCATTATTCATATTGTCTATTAATATTAAGCAAGTTTTCCCAGATATTTGTCTTTCCCTTAGTTTGAAGTACTAATACAAATTGGTCTACTAATACAGGGTATTTTAGATTCATGGAATGATTTAGCTCAAATTATTTCATATACATCCGACAAAAGTATTTACTCATGAATTTAAATACCTAGCCTGTCACAAGAGGGCACTCTTGTTCTTTAAAGCAAATGCTTTTTCAAGCATTGATTCCAAATTATATTTAAAATAAAATTTAGACCTATAGATTGAATTTCAAGTTCAGAATCCTGTTTATTAATGAACAGAAATGGGCACTGGTGATTCTATTTATACAAATGAAGAAACTCTTAATGCAGTCATATCATTAAAGGATTTTTCAGACCAAATATACAAATATACAAAATTTATAAGGCTAAACAATATTTTTTAATGAGTCATTGCAAGGTCTTATTAATGTGAAATTCAGTCATCACCTTACTGATTGTGGAACTGTTGGAGTTTCTAATCATTTGCTATGGAATTGATTGATATTATTAGACACATTCTCTTTTAAAAATTGTTGCTATTTTGGGCCGAGGATTTAGCTCAGTGGCATAAATGCCTGCCTGGCAAATGAGGGATCATGACTTTGATTCCCCAGTACCAAAAAAAATTTTTTTAAATTTTATTTTAAAGTGATAAAAAACCAAAACAAAACAGAAAAATCAAGAAGGAAAAAAAAAAAAAGAGCAAATTGACAATCCCCTCCCTAAACCAGCTATATAGGATTTCAAAACAAGATGACAGGCATTTAACCATGGTTGTTATACTGCATATTGCTATCTTCAAAATGGTTGCTTAGGTTGCCAGATACAGGAATAAAACAAAACAGTAAAACAGAACAAAAAATTAGACTTTAAAAACAAGACTGAAGGAAATTTCCCACAGTTGCCACAATGCACACTGCCATCCTCCAAACAGATGCCCAGATCACCAGCACTGAGCCTGCAAAATCAATGAAACAATATAAGCATCAAGCTATTCCTTTCACTTCAGTTGCTGTCATTTCACCCTGAGTTCCTCTGAATCAATCAGTTGCTTACTGGGGTTTGTGGGATATGTTCATCTGGCTTCCCAGCTGGCTGGCTCATGGGAAGATGTGTTCCTTTTTCCAGCATCATTGTTTTATTTTAAGAGAAAAAACAGGAAAAGGGTAGAAATAATACAGAATTAAAAAAACATAAACAGTAAGAAATAACTAGTTGATAAATTACATATTGTCCTTTTAGAAATAGTTGTTCAAGTTACAAAATTAAAGCATAAGAAAGTGTTCAACAATCCAAAAAGAACTTAGAAATAGTTATCAATCCTACACACTTAAATATACATGCAGTTGTATCTTTTATAGCACTTATTTCCTCTCTTTTTTACAATAGCAGTTACACATTTAAAAAATTTATTTAAAGAGAAAAAAGCAAAACAAAAAAGGATAGCAACAATTCTAAAAAAAAAAAAAGAAAACAAACACTAAGAAATCACTAGTTGATAAATTACATATTGTCATCTTGGATATAGTTGTTCAAGTTACAAAATTAAAGGATACATAGTAGGCTGCAAACAGTTCTGCTCCAACTGTGGGGCTGCAAACAGTGAGGCTGCAAACAGTTCTGCTCAATGATCCAACAAAGATTCAGCAATATGGTCATTTTTTTACACACTCAATCATACATGCAGTTATATCCCTTAGAGCACTTTCTTTTTCACAATAGCAATTACACATTTTGGGTTTTATTACTCTTATAGTTCTTATTATTTTTTACACTAGAGATACAATGTGATATTTATAAATATGATTCTTATTTATTTCACTAATGAGGATAGTCTCAAGTTGTCTCCATTTACTTATGAAGGCCTCAAGATCATCCTTATTTATAGCTGAGCAATATTGCATTGTATAAAAATGTCACATCTTTTTCATCTTCTCTGTGGTTGATGGGTATCTTGGTTGTTTCCAATATTTTGCTATTACAAATTGTGCTGCTATGAACATGGGTGCACATATATCACTGTGATATGAACTTTTTAGTTCTTCTGGGAAAATACCCAGAAGGGGAATAGCTGGATTGAAAGGGGCTTCCAATCCTAGTCTTCTGAGAATTCTCCATATGGATTTCCATAATGGTTGCACCAGTCTACATTCCCATCAACAGTGGAGCAGTGTTCCTTTTCCCCCCAGCCTCGCCAACATTTGTTATCATTTGATTTCTTGATGGCAGCTATTCTTTCTGGAGTGAGGTGAAATCTCAGTGTTGTTTTAATTTGCATTTCTTGAATGACCAGTGATGGTGAACATTTCTTCATGTTATTTATTTGCCATTTGTATATCTTCATCTAAGAACTGTGTGTTCATCTCAGATGCCCATTTTTGGAGAGGGTCTTTGAATTTGGGGGGCTTGATGTTATTCAATTCTTTATATGTTCTGGATATAAGTCCTTTGTCTGAGGGGTTGCTGGCTAAAATTCTTTCCCACTCTGTGGGTTTTCTTTTCACTCTGTTAGTGATTTCCTTTGAAGTGTAGAAACTTTTCAATAATATGAGATCCCATTTGTTGATCGAAGTGTTTCCCACGCAGTTTGCATTTTGTTCATGTATTCTCTGCCTACCCCTATGTCTCCAAGACTTCTACTCACCTTGTCTTCCAGTAAATTTAGTGTTTCTGTTTTAACATTTAGGTCTATGATCCATTTAGACTTTAGTTTTGTGCATGGTGATAGCATGGATCAAGTTTCAGTCTTTGGCAGGTAGAGAGCCAGTTTCTCCAACACCATTTATTGAAGAGGCTATCCTTCTTCTAGTGGACATGTTTAGCCTCTTTGTCAAATATCAGGTGGCTGAGTGTCTTTGTAGTTGTGCTTGCATCTGCTAATCTGTTCCATTGATCCTCAGATCTATTTCTTTGCCAGTATCATGCTGATTTTATCACTGTGGCTTTATAGTACTGTTTCAAGTCGGGAATTGACATGCCTCCTGCCTTGCTTTGTTGTCCAGAATCGCCTTAGCTATTCTAAGTTTCTTGTTTCCAAATGAATTGTAGGAGTATTTTCTCTAGATCTGTGAGGTATGTCAATGGTATTTTGATTGGGATTGTGCTAAATCTGTATAACGGTTTTGGGAGTATGGCCATTTTCACAATGTTGGTTCTTCCTAGCCAAGAGCAGAGAATATCCTTCCATTTCCTAATATCCTCTTCAATCTCCTATTTTAGCATGGTATAATTTTCAGCATATAGGTCTTTTACATTTTTTGTTAGGTTCATTCCTAAATATTTCATTTTTTTAGATGTTATTGTAAAGGGTGATATGTTCAAAATTTCACTCTTGGTGAGATTTTTGTTTGTGTACAGGAATGCTATTGATTTTTGAGCACTGACTTTGTATCCAGCTACACTGCTGAACTTGTTTATTACCTCCAGCAGCCTTTTACTAATGGAGTTTTTTTGTGTCTTCTATGTAGAACATCATGTTATCTGCAAATAGTGATAATTTAACTTCTTCCTTTCCTATCTTTACTTCTTTTATTTCTCTCTCTTGTCTGATTGACCTGGCTAGTGTTTCCAGAACTATGTTGAAAAGGAGTGGTGACAGTGGACTTCCTTGTTTTGTTCCTGATTTTAAAGTGAAAGCTTTCAATTTTTTTCATTTAGTATAATGTTGGCTGTTGGTATGTCTTAGATAGCCTTTATAAGGTTGAAGTAGACACCATGTATTCCAAGTTTCTGAAGGGTTTTTATCATGAACATGTATATCACATTTATTGATTTGCATATGTGAAAGCATCCCTAAATTCCTGGAATGAACCCCACTTGGTTCATGATGTATAATTTTTTTGATGATTTGCATGAATTCAGGTTTTTTCTTTCCTTTTCTTGATAAGGTTAACTAAGGTTTTGTCAATTTTGTTTATTCTCTCAAAAAAACAACTTTTTGATTCATTAATTCTCTGTATTGTTTTTTTTTTTTAGTTTCAATTGTATTGATTTCTGCTCCAATCTTTAGAATTCCCTCTGTTCTATGAGTTTTGGGTTTAGCTTGCTCTTCTTTTTCTAGAAGCTTGAGATGGAGCATTAGGTTATTTATTTGTGCTCATTCTGTTTTCTTGATATGACAATTTATTGCTATATATTTACCTCTTAAGACCACTTTCATTGCATCCCACATATTGCAGTATGTTGTTTCTGTATTTTCATTGAATTTTAAGTATTGCTTTATTTCTTCTTTAATTTCATGTGTAGCCCACTGGTTATTCAAAAGGTTGTTATTTAATTTCCATGTATTTATGCAGGTTTTGCAATTTCTTTTGCCATTAATTTCCAATTTCAGTGCACTATGGTCTGATAGTATGCATGGGATGATTTAAATACATTTGCATTTACTTAAGAATGTTTTATGGGATAATATATGGTCTATTTTGGAGAATGTCCCATGAGCAGCTGAGAAGAATGTGTATTCTGATGTGGTTGGGTGGAACACTCTGTAAACATCTACTAAGTCCAATTGCTCACAGGTATGATTCAGTTCTGTTATTTCTTTGCTGACTTTTTGTCTGGTTGATCTATCTCTTTGTGACAATGGGCTGTTAAGATCTCCTGTTATAATTGTGTTCTGTGTATTTGGTTTTTCATGTCCATTAGTATCTGTCTTATACAGTTGGGTGCTCCTGCATTTGGCGCATGTATATTTATAATTGTTAGTTCTTCCTCTTGAATTTTTCCACTAAAAAGTATGTAGTGAACTTCTCTATCTCTGAATCATTTTAGGTATGAAGGTCATGTTGTCTGCAAATAGAATAGCTACCCCTGCTCTTTTCTGGGTTCCTGTTGCATGGAATACTGTTTTCCATCCTTTGACTTTTAATCTATGAGTTTCCTTTTGGGTCAGATGTGTTTCTTGTATACAGCATATTGTGACATCATATTTCCTGATCCATTCAATCAATCTGTTTCTTTTGATAGATGAACTGAGGCCATTTACATTTGTGGATATCACTGATATGTACTGGCTTGACTTTGTCATGTTATGTTCCAGTTGTTTGCTTTCTGCTTTTCCCCTTATTTAATTGCTTGTTCTATCTGGTGGTTTCTTTCTGTTGTTGTTCTGGCCATTGTGGTCATTTTTATCTCTTTCTAGTATGTTTTTCAGTAGTCTTTCTAAGGTTGATTTGGTGGATGTGAATTTCTTCAGTTGTTCTTTGTCATGGAAGTATTTTGTTTCTCCATTAAATTTGAATGAAACTTTTGCTGGGTACATCAGTCTAGGTTAAATGTTGTTTTCTTTCAGGGCTTGAAATACCTCACTGCAGGCTCCTCTTTACTTGAGGGTTTGTGCTGAAAAGTCTGCCTTGATTCTAATGGGCTTTCCTTGATAGATGACTTGTTTCTTTTCTCTAACATGTTTTAGTATTCAGTTTTTATACTGTATGTCTGAGATCTTAATTATTATGTGTCTGGATGTGGATTTATGTTGGTTGTGACTGTTTGGCATTATATATGCCTCACTTATCTGCATATCAGCTTTTTTCCCCAAGTTTGAGAAATTTTCTTGTATTACTTCTGTGAATATTTTGGCTATGTCACTTGCACTGACTCCTGCCTCTTCACTGATGCCTATTAATCTTATATTTTTTTCTCTTGGCATCATCTTGAAGCTGTTGGATTGTCACTTCATGCTGCTTTGTTATTTTTAAAAGCACTATCCTTTCATGATCACTAATTGCAATCCTGTGCTCGAGGTCTGAAATCTTATCCTCAGCTTCATTTAAATGGTTTTGCATGCTTTGACTAGAATGTTTTATTACTTGGATATCTCTTTGAGTTTGTTTCATGAATCCTGCTTGTTTTCTATATTGTTCATTCAAGGTTTCAATCAATTTCCCATGCTCCTATAGTTTTTTCTCTATTTCTTCTTTAGCTGCATTCAACAACTCCTTTACTAAAGTTGTTATTTCTATCTTTACATTGAAGAGTACTTCTAATTTGATTTCCTCTGTAGCCTCATGGAGTTATTTTTTAATTTTACTTTATCTTTTCAGAGATTTCCAGTGTGTTACTTTTGGAGTCCTCTATTTCAATGTCTTCTGTACTTGCTCCTGGTGAACTAGATGTTTGAGATCATATTTTGCTTGTTTGTTTTACCATTTTCCCCTTTTGAGTTAGTTTTTGGTCCTTCAATCCCTGTAGTGTCAACTGATTGTAGTGTGTACCTTGGGGTCCTAATGTAAGGTTAATGTTTGTTCAATTTCTAGGTCCCACAATGAATAGATGGGCCAGTCACCTGACCTCCCACTGCAGGGCCTGTTGGGTGAATCCTATATTCTTTCTGGGATGATAAACCTCATAGTATTGATGTAGTTCAACTTTTAGTTCCTGCTGCTAGTTTATCTTCAGGTTATTCCAGGTCATCAGATCTCCCTGTCTATAGTGTTTGTGTCAGCTGAGGCTGTACTGTGTCCCTATTGTGTCCAGCATCATTTATTAAAGAGACTATCTTTCTTTCAGTGAACACGTTTAGCTCCTTTTTCAGAGATAAGGTGGCTAAGTGTCTTTGGAGTTGTGTCTTCATCTTCTTATCTGTTCCACTGATCCTCAGGTCTATTTCTTTGCCAGTACCATGCTGATTTATTGACTAGAGCTTTGTAGTATAAATTCAAATTAGGAATTGAGATGCCTCCTGCCATGTCTTTGTTGCCAAGGATTGCCTTTGTTACTCTAGTTCTCTTCTAATTTCAAATGAGTTTTAGGAATGTTTTCTATAGATCTGTAAGGTATCTTAGTGGGGTTTTGATTCAGATTGCATTAAATATGTATAACAGTTTTGGGAGTATTGCCATTTTCATAATGTTCATTTTTCTTAAAAAAAAAGAACAAAGGAAATGTTTCCATTTTCTGATATTCTCTTCAATCTCACTTTTTTTTAAAGAGTACTACAGTTTTCAATGTACAGGTCCTTTACATCCTTTGTTAGGTTGATTCTTAAGTATTTCATTGTTTTGAATGCTATTGGCAAAGGTACCATTTCCATCATTTCTCTCTCAGTGAGTTTGTTGTTTGTGTACAGGAATACTATTGATTTTTGAGTGTTAACTTTGTGTCCAGATATACTGCAGAATTTGCTTATTAACTGTACTAGTCTTTTGATATAGTTTTTGGAATATTCATTTTTTATTTTTTTTAATTTTAAAAAGAAGATAGAGAAGAAAAACAAAAAGCAAAAGAGATAACAATAGCAATACAAAAAATAACTATAGAGTTTCAAAACAGAATGAAAAAAATTTAACAATGGTTGTTATATTGCATATTGTTCTTTTTTTCAAAGAAAGAAAAGAAAATTAAAGAAAATAGAAAAACAAAAAAGGTAGAACAATACTGAATTAAAAATATTAACATCATAAAATTGCTAGTTGATACATTACCCATTGTCCTCTAAAAAATAATTGCTGTAAAATAGAAGCAAAACACAATGTTCTTCAAGAGCATGTAGTAGGATTTGAATTCTGCTCTCTCTTATAAATGGGGTTTATTCATTCATCATAGTAACAATGAATGGAAGCCAATGCAAAAAAACCCACTTCGTACATAATGCCTTTATACTTCTGGTGAATTACACTATGCACTTTTGAAAAAGAAGTGAAACTCAGAGTTCTGAAAGAGCAAGCAGTAGGAATTGAGTTTTGCTCTCTCCTACAAATGGGGTTTACTGACTCATAGTAGAAACAATGAATGGAAGCCAATGCAAAAAACCCACTTTATACAAAATGCCTTTATAATTCTAGTGAATTAAACTATGAACCCTTGAAATAGAAGCAAAACTCAGTGTTCTGAAAGAGCATGCATTAGGAATTGAGTTTTGGTCTCTCCAATAAAAGGCATTTACTTATTCATCATAGAAACAATGAATGGAAGCCAAAGACAAAAACCCGTTTCATACAAAATGCCTTTATACTTCTTCTGAAATGCACTATGAACACTTGAAATAGAAGCGAAATGCCATGTTCTGAAAGAGCATGCAGTAAGAATTGAGTTCTGCTGTCTCCAATAAAAAGGGTTTCCTCATTCATCATAGTAAGAATGAATGTCCCCAATGCAAAAAACATGCTTCTTTTCCTATTTTTATCCTTTTTATTTCTCCCTTTTGTCTGATTGCTCTGACTAATATTTCTAGAAGTATATTGAATAAGAGTGGTGAGAGTGAAACATCCTTGTCTTGCTCCTGATTTGAGAGTGAAAGCTTTCAGTTTTTGTCCTTTTAGTGTAATATTGGCTGTTGGGTTGTCATAAATGGCCTTTATTAGATTGAGATACATACCATCTATTCTGAGTTTCTGCAGGATTTTTTAAATCATGAAAAGGTGTTGGACTTTATCAAAAGCTTTTTTGGCATCTATTGAAATGATCATATGATTTTTATTTTTGGCTCTATTGATATGGTGTATTACATTTATTGATTTGCATATGTTGAACCATCCCTGCATTCCTGGAGTAAATCTCACTTGGTTGTGGTGTATAATCTTCTTGAAGATTTGCTGCATTCTATTTGCCAATATTTTATTGAGAATCTTTGCATCAATTTTCATTAGTGAGACTGGCCTATAGTTCTCCTTTTTGGTTGGGTCTTTCTCTGCTTATGATATCAGAGTGATACATGCATCCAGGAATGATTTAAGGAGGACTGCTTTTCTTTCAATTTCATTGATGAGTTTAAGGAGTATTGGCATTAAATCCCCTCTAAATTTCTTATAGAAGTTAGCTGTGAATACCACAGGACCTGGGCTTTTCTTTGTTGCTAAGTTTTTAATCATGTTTTCAATTTCAGTAGCTGATATTGGGTTATTCAAAATTGTTATACCTTCTTGATTGAGCTTTGGTAGTTCATACATTTCTAGAAATCTGTCCATTTCCTCTGTGTTTTCCATCCTATGTGAGCAGAGAGGTTTTTTTTTTTTTTTTTTGTGCTACCGGGGATCAAACACACGACCCTGCACTTGGCAGGCAGGCACTTATGCCACTGAGCTAAATCCCTGGCCTGAGTAGAGAGTTTCAAAGTAGGTGTTCATGATATTTTGAATTTCAATGGGATCTGTAGTAATTTCCCTCTTTCAGTCCTTATTGCATGGATGTGAGTTTTTTCTTTCTTTTTCTTGATAGGTTGGGTTGAGGTTTATCAATTTTGTTCACTCTCTCAAAAAACCAGCTCTTTGATTCATTAATTCTTTGTATTTTTTGTTTCAATTGCATTAATTTCTGTTCTAATCTTTACAATTTCCTCTCTTCTATGAACTTTGGGTTTGACTTGCTCTTCCTTTTCTAGAAGCCTGAGGTGTAGCATTAGGTTATTTATCTGTACTCATTCTGTTTTCTTTTTTTAAATTTTATTTTACAGAGAATAAAACAAAGAAGGACAGAACAATACAGATCAGAATAGAACAATAAAAGCAACACAGCACTTCACAACAAGACAATTGAATATCAACAGTAGCTACCATAATGTCTCTTTCTTTGAAATAGTTGAGCATAGCTTCACAAACAGTAATATCAAACATAACAAAATAGAACAAAAGCATTCAAGAGAAACTGTTACAAGGCATTCTGAACCAAATAACAGAAAATGAACAGTGGCTACTATAATAGCTCATTTTCCATAAAAATTTGTTTATATTATTACTCATATTAAAATCCAGTAAGACACAACGTGATAGAATCAATGGTAATAGAAGAACAAAAGCATGGTAGGACTTCAGAGCAAGATGATATTAAATCAACACTGGCTACCATACTGTCTTGTCTTCAAAGTAACTATTCATATGATCACATATATTAAGATCAAACAAAACAGAATAAAACCATTTGAACCAATGAATGAAGACATAAGACATCAAAGCAGTATAATGTGGAACCATGATTTCCATAAAATCTTCTGTACTCTTACCATGTATTTATACATGTGAGTTTGATTTATTTCACTTATGAGTATATGTTCAAGATGCATCCATTTATTTATAAATATCTCAATGTGATCATTCTTTATAGCTGAGTAGTACCCCATTGTATAAAAGTACCACAATTTTTTTATCCATTCCTCGATTGATGGGCACTTAGGTTGTTTCCAAGATCTGGCTATTACAAATTGTGCTGCTGTAAACATGGGTGTGCATTTATCACTGTGGTATCATGTTTTCAGTTTCTCTGGGAATATGCCTAAGAGTGGAATAGCTGGGTTAAATGGGACCTCCATCCCCAGCTTTTTTAGGAATCTCCAGATTGACCTCCACAGTGGTTGCACCAGTCTACATTCCCACCAACAGTTCAGAAGAGTTCCTTTTCCCCCACAGCCTCTCCAGCATTTGTTGTTGGTAGTTTTGTTGATCCTGGCCATTCTTTCTGGAGTGAGATGATATCTCAGTGAGGTTTTAATTTGCATTTCTCTAATGACCAATGATGATGAACATTTTTTCATGTATTTATTTGCCATTCATATTTCTTCATCTTAGAACTGTGTGTTCATCTTGGATGCCCATTTTTGGATTGGGTCTTTGAATTTTGGGAGTCTGAGTTTTTAAAAATTCTTTATAAGTTCTAGACAGAAGTCCTTTGTCTGAGGGACAGTTCACTAAGATTTTTTTCCCAGTTTGTAGGTTTTCTTTTCACTCTGCTGGAGATTTCTTTGGATGTGCAGAAACTCTTTAATAAGATATGATCCCAGTTATTGATTCTGGGAAGTATTTCCTGTGCAGTTTGGTTCTTGTCCATGAATTCTCTACCTACCCCTATGTCTTCAAGATTTTTACCTAGTTTACCTTGCAACAGATTTAGTGTTTCTGTTTTAATATTTAGATCTTTGATCCATTTGGATTTTAGTTTAGTACATGATGATAGGCATGTGTCTAATTTTAGTTTTCAGCATATGGATAGCCAGTTTTTCCAGCACCATTTATTAAAGAGACTGTTCTTCTAGTGAACATGCTTGGCCCATTTATCAAAGATAAGGTGGTTGAGTGTGTTGTAGTTGTATCTTCTAATCTATTCCATTGATATTCAGATCTGTTTTTATTCCAATACCATGTTGATTTTATTACAATAGCTTTGTAGTATAATTTCAAGTGAGGGATTTTGATGCCGCCTGCCTTGGCTTTGCTGCTTAGAATTGCCTTTGCTATTCTAGGTCTCTTCTGGTTCCAGATGAATTTTAGGAGTGATTTCTCTAGATTTATGTGGTATGCTAGTAGTATTTTCATTGGGATTGCATTGAATGTTTATAACACTTTTGGAAGAATGGCCATTTTTACAATATTTATTCTTCCTATCCATGAACAAGGGATGTCTTTCCATTTTCTGAGGTTCTGTTTGATTTCTTTGTTCAGGGTATTATAATTTTCCCTGTACAACTCTTTTACATCTTTTGTTAGATTAATTCTTAAGTATTTCATTTTTTTGGATGCTAGTGGAAAGGGTGTGGCTTCTCTTATTTCTCTCTTGGTGATTTTGTTGTTAGTGTATAAGAATGCTATTGATTTTTGAGTATTGACTTTGTATCCAGCTACATTGCTGAATGTATTTATTATATCTAGGAGACTTTCAATGGAGTTTTGGGGGGTCTTCTATGTAGAGTATCATGTCATATGCAAATAATGATAATTTAACTTCTTTTCCTATCTTTACTCCTTTTATTTCCCTCTCTTGTCTAATTGCTCTGGCTAGTATTTCCAGTACTATATTGAATAGGAGTGGTGATAATGGACATCCTTGTCTTGTGCCTGATTTTAAGATAAAGGTTTTCAAATTTTTGCCATTTAATATGACACTGGCTGTTCGTTTGTCATAGATGGCCTTTATCATATTGAGGTAAAGACCATCTATTCCAATTCTCTGTAAGGTTCTTATCATGAATGGGTGTTGGATCTTATCAAAAGCTTTTTCTGCATCTATAGAAATGATCATGTGATTCTTGCTTTTGGCTCTATTGATATGGTGAATTACATTTATTGATTAACGTATGTTGAACCATCCCTGCATGCCTGGGATGAATCCCACTTGGTCATGGTGTATAATCTTCTAGATGACTTGCTGCATCCTGTTTGCCAATATTTTATAGAGAATTTTTGCATCTATGTTCATTAGGGAGATTGGCCTCTAGTTCTCTTTTTTAGTTGGGTCTTTCTCAGGTTTTGGTACTAGAGTGATATTTGCTTCCAGGAATGACTTAGGGAAAATTGCTTCCCTTTCAATTTCATTGAAGAATTTGAGGAGTTTTGGCATTAAGTCTTCTTTGTATTTCTTGTAGAATTCCACAGTGAATCCATCTGGGCCTGGGCTCTTCTTTGTTGGTAGAGACTTGGTTACATTTTCAATTTCAATCATAGAAATTGGGTTTTTCAGCAGCTTTACATCTTCTTCATCCAACTTTGATGATATGTATGTTTTGAGGAATCTGTCCATTTCTTCTGTGTTATCAAACCTATGAGAGTAGAGGTTTTTGAAATAGTTGTTGATGATCTTCTGTATTTCTACAGGTTTGGTAGTGATTTCTCCTTTTTATTCTGCATTGCATGAATTTGAGTCTTTTCATTTTAAAATTAGGTTGGCTAGGGGCTTGTCAATTTTATTTATTCTTTCAAAGAACCAACTCTTTGATTCATAGATTCTTTGAATTGTTTTCTTAGTCTCTATTGCATTAATTTCTGCTCTGATCTTTATATTTTGTTATTTTATTTATTTTACTTTATTTTTTTATTGGTACTGGGGATCAAACTCACAACTGCCTGCTTGCAAGGCAGGTGCTTATGCTGTTGAGCTAAATTCCCAGCCCCTTCTGATCTTTATAATTTCCTCCCTTCTTTTGGCTTTGGGCTTGGCTTGCTCTTCTTTTTCTAGATGTTTCAGGTGTAATATTAGGTTGCTTATTTGTGTACATTCTGTTTTCCTAATGTGGGAACTCAGTGCAATAAATTTTCCTCTGAGGACAGCTTTAATTGCATCCCACAGGTTCTGGTAAGTTGTATTTGTATTTTTGTTTGCTTGTAGATATTGTTTAATTTGTTATTTAACTTCTTCTGTGACTCACTGGTTGGTCAAGAGTGTATTATTTAATTTCCATGTGTTTGTGTGGTTTCTGCAGTTACTTTTATCATTAATTTCCATTTTCATCATGCTATGATCCGGTAACATGCATGGGATAATTTCAATTCTTTTGCATTTACTTAAATATGTTCTGTGGGTTAGTATAGTCTATTTTAGAGAATGTCTCATGTACTGGTAAGAGGAATGTATATCCTGATATTGTTGGATGGAACACTCTGTATACGTCTATCAAATCTCTTTTTTCACAGGTGTGATTCAGTTCTGTTATTTCTTTGCTGATTTTCTGTCTAGTTGATCTATCCCTTTTTGTCAATGGTGTGTTAAAGTCCCCTGCTATAATTGTGTTATTATCTATTTGATTTTTCATTTGTGTTAATACTTACTTTGTGTAGTTGGGTGCTCTGGAATTTGGTGCATATATATTTAAGATTGTTATCTCTTCCTCTTGCAGTTTTCCCTTACTTAGTATGTAGTGACCTTCTTTGTCTCTTTGGACCACTCTTGGTTTGAATAGCTACTCCTGCTTGTTTTTGAGTTCCCGTTGCATGGAGTATTGTTTTCCATCCTTTGACTTTCAGTCTATTTGTTTCCTTTTGGGTTAGATGGGTTTCTTGTAGATAGCATATGTTTGGATGTTGTTTCTTGATCCATTTTGCCAGTCTGTTTCTTTTAATTGGTGAATTGAGGCCATTTACATTAATGGTTATAACTGTCATATATTGGTTTATTGTTGACATGTTATCTTTCTGATGTTGTATCTTAGCTTTATATTCTGTTTAATTGTCTGTCTTGCTTAGTGGTTTTTCCTATGTGTATCTAGAATGTCTTTCAGCATTCTTTGTAGTTTTGGCTGGGTGATCATGAAGTTCTTCAGCTGTTCTTTGTCATGGAAGTATCTTATTTCTCCATCCATTTTGAAAGACAGTTTTGCAGGGTACATCAGTCTGGGTTGGAAGTTGTTTTCTTTAAGGATCTGAAAAACTTCACTCCATGCTCTTCTTGACTTCATTGATTGCGTTGAGAAGTCTGCCATGATTCTGATAGGCCTTCCTTTATAGGTGATCTGTCTCTTCTCTCTAACAGCTTTTAATATTCTGTTCTTATGTTGGATTTCTAGGATGGTGATAATTATATGTCTGGGTGTAGTTTTGTTTTGGTTATGGTTATTTGGAGTTCTATATGCTGCACTAATCCATGTGTCCATTTCCATATTCATGTTTGGGAAGTTTTCAGCTATTTCTACTCTAAATAGCCTCTTGATGTCTTTTGTGTTTTCCCCTTCTTTTTCTTTTATCCCTGTTAATCTTATATATTTTTTCTTTGTATCATCTTGCAGCTGTTGAATTGTTATTTCTTGATTTCTTGTTATTGTTAGAAGATCTTTCCTTTCCTGTTCACTAGCTGCAATCTTATCCTCGAGGTCTGAGATTCTATCTTCACTTGCGTGGAGATGGTTTTTGCAACTTTCATTAGAATTTTTGATTTGCTGCATATCTCTTTGAATCTGCTTAATGCATTCTGTTTGCCTCTTAAATTGTTCATTCAGGGATTCTATCATTTTGCTTTGTTCCTCTAATTGTTTAGCTGTGTCTTTGTTGGATGCATTCAGTATTTCTTTCACTACTTTTATCATTTCTTCTTTTACCTGGGAGAATACTGATTTGAGTTCCCCCATGTCTTCCTTTACTTGCTTCTTTATTTCAGTTGATATCATTTCATACATTTCAGGTGTATGTGTAGTATTTTCTTCTATGTGCATGGCTCCTATTTCTTGGGATGGGCTGGGGGTTTGAGATTGCATTTTGGTCTTTTGTTTTGTCATTTTCGTTTATTTCTGTGTTTCCAGCAATTTTCCAAAGATTTCCCTTACAGCACCACACTGGCTTGGCTTGGCTCCCCCTTCACTGGGCATGGCTCCCCTGTTTGAATGAAGGTCACTGGGCACAGTCCGCTCAAGCCTGCGGAACCTCTGGAGCCTACCTAGTCCAATGACCCAAGGGGGCTGGGCAGGCACACAATGCCAGGATTGATGGTCCCAAACCCTTCTGGCTTTGTCCTGGCATTCTGCAACTCACCTCATGGCGGGTGGTGCTGGTTTAGCTCCCCATTCCGCTGATCTGGTTCCCCTTGTTGAATGAAGGTCACTAGGTGCAGTTCACTCAAACCCGTGAAACCTCTTGAGCCCAGTCCAGTTATCTAAGGGGGCTGGGCAAGCACCCAGCTGCCGTGGTCGATGGTCCCAAGCCCTTCCAGGTCTGCACTGGTGTTCTGGAACTCACCTCGTGGCGCGTGACACCAGCTTGGCTCCCCCTTCGGCCGGTCTAGCTCCCCTAATTGAATGAAGGTCGCTGGGCGCAGTCCACTCAAGCCTGAAGAACTTCTCGAGCCTAGTCCAGTGACCAAAGGGGGCTGGGCAGGCACCCAGCCACCGGGATCGATGGTCCTAAACCTTTCCGGCCATTATGAAGATTCCTGAAGTAAAAATAAAATATGACTTGATCCAGACATATAACTCTTTTATATATTAGTGAAGAATTAAACACAGCATACTATAGTGATACATGCATGTCCATGTATAAAGTGGTACAGTTTACAACAGCTAAGATGTGGAAACAGTCTGGATACTCAGAATCATCTGATATATAAACATTTTCAGCCACAAAGAAGGATAAAATCATGTTACTTGTGGAAAATAAGTACTAGTGGGAATCATTATGGTAAGTGACTTAAGTCAGTCTCAGAAAGTTAACTATCTCATTAACCTTTGTATGAGCATTCTGAAAATCAATCAATCAATCAATCAATCAATCAAATAAAGGATAGATGATAAAAAACTATAAGGCAGACATTTAAAAATGCAGAAGGCAATCTAGAGGAGGAGAGAGGAAAGAAAAAGGAAGGTAATGTGACTGAAAATTTTCAAAGTATATTATATACATATACAGCATATACATGTGCAAAAAGCAAATTTTATTATTGTTTTCATATTGATAATTTATACTGGAATTTATAATTCCAGCATTAGATTATTTCTTCAAGGGTTTTTTTTTTTTTTGTGGAGCCAAGTGTTGTGGTGCACCCCAGTGATTCCCGTACTCTGAAAGCTGATGCAGGAGGATCACAAGTTCCAAGCTGCATAGGCAATTTAGCAATTTAGTGAGACTCTGGCTCTAGAATACATTTTTTAAAAAATCAGTACCTGGGATTGAACACAGGACCATGCGCTTGCATGGCATGTGCTTATGCCGCTGAGCTAAATCCTCATCCCAACAATATTCTCTTCAACTCTTCAAAAATGAGTTTGTCTTTATAAGAAATGACAATTAGGTGCCTAAATTCAAATTTTAAGCTGTTTTTAGGAAATAAAGCTCTGTCAAGAATCTGATGTCACCAACAAAAAAACAGCAATAAAATGAAAGTACTTCTCAAGCATGAAGACTTGAAAATTTCAAATTAACAATTAATTTGTTCACAAAATACATTGAAAACATTTTAAGACAGCACTGACACAAAATTTTTTAAAATGTTAAACAATTCAAATATTTCTGGGTCTTTGTTTAAAAATTGATTTTATTGTTACAATTTAGATATACATTATGAACTTATGATTGTTGACTCCTTTCCCTATATTTAGGATTCTCTTAACACTTTTTCTGCAGCACTGGGCTCATGTTCACAAATTTGTTTAGTTTATGTTTATCTTGGAAGAGCTTTGCTTCTCCTTCATTTTGAAGAATATCCTTCCAGAATATACTAATCCATATTGAAAATTCTTTTCTTTTTTTCTTTTTTAAACAGATTTTGGGTTACAGAGGTCAATGAATAAATTAGTTTCTAGAACCAAACACTAAATCTCACTACAACATACACAAACTTATGAGACACAATGCAAGTAGCCTTAAAAGAGTTTATAGCATGAGCACTTACATCAGAAAAAAAAGACCAAGTCCAAATAAACAACATAATGATGCATTTTAAGATCCTAGAAGAACAAACAATATGAATTCAAAGCTATTATGAAGAAAATTATAAAGAACAGAGCAAAAACTAATGAAATGCAGACTAAAAAATACAAAGAATCAATGAATTGTATAGCTGTTTCTTTGAAAGAATAAACAAAATAGACAAATTACTAGCCAATCTTACCAAAAAAGGGGGTGATGGAAAGACACCCAAATCAATAGAATTAGAAGTTGGCTGTGTTAGTATATCTCTGTAATCCCAGCATGTACGTGGTTGAAGCAAGAGGATTGCCACAGGTTTGAGGCCAGGCTTAATTACAAAGCAAGAACTTATCTAAAAAATAAACAAACAAACCCCAAACAAATATCAAAAAACAAAAACAAAATAAAACAACAAAAACCAATGCAACTATAAATGAAATTAGCAAAGTCACATTGGGCACTGCTAAAATCTAGAAAATTGGTAGTAACTACTTTAAGAATCTGTACTCTGATGAATTGGCTAACTTAGAATAAATAGATAAATTCCCAGATACATAAGAATTATCAAAATGGAACCAAGAAGATATTAAAACTTGGAACAATTAAAAAACAGGCAATGAAATTGAAGAAGTAGTAAAAAACTATCAATTAAGATAAGTCCAGGTCCTGATGGATATACACTGCCAAGTTCTGTAATAACTGTAGGGTAGATATAATGCAAATATCCTCAAACTCTTTGGTGAAAACCAAAAGGAAGGGGTACTGTCAGAGTAATTTCTAGAAGCAAGAATTACCTTGATTCAAAACCAGAAAAGAACTCAAGCAGAAAAGGAAACTACATACCAATCTCTTCAATGACATAGATACAAGAATCCATAACAAGATACTAGAAAACAATGCAATTAATTATCCCAAAAATCATGCATCATGACCAAGTAAGATCAATTTCAGCAATGCAGGCATATTTCATAATACACAAGTCTATACTTGCAATACATCACATAAATAGAATCAAGGAGAAAAAAGTACATTATCATCTCAATAGATGCAGAAAAAGCCTTCAGCAAAATCCAACATCATTTCATGATAAAAACTGAAGAAAATAGGTATAGAAGGACTTTATCTCATTCTGTTAAAAGTCATTTGTAACAGACCATTGATTAGCATCATAGTAACTGGGAAGGAGCTAAAAGTTTTCTTTCTAAAATTAGAAACAAGAGAAGGATGTCTATTATCACAACTCCTGTTCGATATATTCTTCAAAACTTTAGCCAGAGTAATCAGGCAATGAATTAAATAAAAAGAATATGCATAGGAAAAAAGTAATATTACCATTATTTGAAGAAGACCTGATCAGAAGATCCTCCTCCCCAAAACATTCAAATTAATTAATAGCCAATTCAGTAGCATAGCATACAATACCAATATGCAAAAATCAGTAATGTTCCTGTATACCAATAATAAACTCACTGGAAAAGAAATTAGGAAAGTCACACCTCACCCAATAGCATCAAGAAAATTACACACTTAGGAATTAAACTAACCAAGGATGTGAAATACCTCTACAATGAAAAATATCATAATGTTAAAAGGGAAATGGAAGAGGACATCAGAAAATGTAAAGCTATCTTCTGTCTCTGCATAGGCAGAACCAATACAGTAAAATAAGCCAACCTTCCAAAACTGGTATACAGCTTTAATGCAATCCTCATCATAATAGAAGTAGTATTCCTTATAGGGCTAGCGAAAATAATTTTAACACTCATATGGGACTAGAAGATACCTAGAAGAGTTGTACCCCTCATGGACAACAAGAGAGAAGTGAGGTATTACAATCTCAGACTTTAAATTATACTACAAAGTTACAGTGGTATAAAAGCATGGCAATGGCAAAATACAAAAAACAAAAAGAAAAAACAGACATGTGGATAAATGAAACAGAATAGAGCACTCAGAAAAAACTTCAGGCACGTTTAATTATCTGATCTTTGACAAAGCATTCAAAAATGTATGCTGGAGGTAAGATGGCCTCTTCAACAAATGGTGCTGGGAAAACTTGTCTATCCAGATGTATGTACTAAACTAAAATAAAAATGGATTGAAGTTTCAACATTAAAACAGAAATACTCAATCCGTGGAAGATAAAACAGATAAAACTTCTGAAGATGTATGCATTGGTAAGGACTTTCTGAACAGCACTAACCATACAAACAATAATACCAAGAATCAATAAATGGGATTATGTCGAATTAAAAAGCCTGAGGTGTGGGAAATAGTAAACATTTTATAATGTTGATGGCACTAGTATAACCACTACAGAAATCAGTACATATATTCCTCCAAAAATGAAAGAAGAAATCTCATTTGAGCTAGATATTTCTCATTCAGATATTTTCTTGAAAAAGTTATAAGGAAATATAGGAATACATGCATACTTATGTTTATAGCACAACAATTCACAATATTTAATTCTTGCAAGTGGCCCATGTGCTCATCAATAGATCATTCGATAAAAGCAGCATAAACTCTGATACCTAGCCTAACAGCACACATGTGCGTACACACAGACAAACACTCCTGCACTGAGCCCCTGTTACCTGCCAGATATTTTTTTTATTTTAAAGAGAATAAAACAAAAAAGGACAGATCTAAGCAGATCAGAACAGAACAATGTAAGCAACACAGCACTTTACAACAAGACAATTGGATATTAACAGTAGCTTTCATAATGTCTCTTTCTTTGAAACAGTTGAGCTTAGCTTTACACACAATAATGTCAAACATAACAAATTAGAATAAACAACTCAAGAGAATGGAAGTATTCCAAGACATTCTGAACCATATAGCCAAAGATGAACAATGGCTTCTATATTATCTCATTTTCCATAAAAATTTTGTTTTTACTATCATACATATTAAAATCCAATAACACACAATGTGATAGAAACAATGGTAATAGAAAAACAAAAGCATGGTAGGACTTCAGAGCAAGATGATATTAAATCAACACTGGCTACCATATTGTCTTGTCTTCAAAGTAACTATTCATATGATCACATATATTAAGATCAAACAAAACAGAATAAAACCATTTGAACCAATGAAGGAAGACATAAGACATCAATGAAGTATAATGTGGAACCATGATTTCCATAAAATCTTCTGTACTCTTACCATTTCTTACACTAGGGAGACTACATGGTATTTATACGTGTGAGTTTGATTTATTTCACTTATGATTATAGGTTTAAGATGCATCCATTTATTTATAATCAATGTGATCATTCTTTATAGCTGAGTAGTACCCCATTGTATAAAAGTACCACAATTTTTTTTATCCATTCCTCAATTGATGGGCACTTAGGTTGTTTCCAAGATCTGGCTATTACAAATTGTGCTGCTGTAAACATGGGTGCACATATATCACTGTGGTATCATGTTTTCAGTTTCTCTGGGAATATGCCTAAGAGTGGAATAGCTGGGTCAAATGGGACTTCCAATCCCAGCTTTTTGAGGTCATTCCATTTTCTTGATGTTACTACTTATTGCTATATATTTTCCTCTTAGGACTGCTTTCATTTTGTCCCATAGGTTACAGTATGTTGTGTCGGCATTTTTGTTGTATTTTAGGTATTGTTTTATTTCTTCTTTGATTTCATCTGTAATCCACTGGTTGTGCAGAAGGTTGTTATTTAATTTCCATGTACTTATGCTGGTTTTGCAGTTTTTTTTGCCATTGATTTCCAATTTTGGTGCACTATGGTCAGACACTATGCATGTGATCATTTCACTCCCTTTGCATTTACTTAAGAATGTTTTATGAGTTAATATATGGTCTATTTTGAGAATGTCCCATGTACAGCTGAGAAGAATGTATATTCTATTATTATTTATTTTAAAGACAGTAAAATTAAACACAACAACACAAAACAAAACAGGACATAAGAAAGCAATGTAAGAGACATAAATTTCAAAGCAAGGCAACCAGACATCTTCACTATCTATCATATTGTCTTTTGTTTTCTTCCAAATAGTTGTCCATATCTTCGCATACAGAGAATTCATACAAAACAACATAGTATAAAACTGATCCAAACAGAATGAGGAAGGCATTTTAGGTCTTCAAGACCAGTCAATATGGAAGTCAATAATGGCTGTTATAGTGTCTCTCATTCTTTTCAAAACAGCTGTCAATACTTTAATGTATGTTGAAATTAAATAAAATAAAACAGGCTAAAATTACTCTGAATGAAGAATAATAGTATTGCTGGATTTCACATCATGATGCTACGGAATCAGCACTGGGTACTTTAGTGTCTCTTTTTTCTTCAAAGCAGTTGTTCATTTCATCATGCATTGTATAATCAGTTCTCATAAGCTGCTTATAAGTTCTACACATGCATGAGTCTCTACATGTATTTCTTTCCTTTCTGTATTAGAGGGAAAGAAAAAAACAAAGCAAGACAAAACAAAACAAATTCATAGAAAAACATGAAATGAAAAAGTCATAAAAACATAGTACAAGGTGATCTACAATGGTTATTGTGCTGTCTCTTGTTATATTCAATAGAATTGTCTATATCATCAGGCATAGTATAATTGAATACAGCAGTACATAACAATGTTAATAAAAATGAAACATTGTAGACAACATAAGACTTCAAAAGTAGGTAATAATCAAAGCAGATTGGTATCCTAATGAATCTTGTCATCTTCAGTGTAGTTGCCTATACTCTCAGACTTGATACTATCAGTCATAACAGATTTGAATAAAATCAGTCAATACAAAACAGCAATATGATAAACCAGATTCAAATAAGATGTCATAGTAAGACAGTGTAAGTTATACAGGGCTTCAGATTACATTAACAAGAAATTAAGAATGATTGTTGTAATATATCCTGCTATTTTTGGGATAGCTGTCTGTGCCCTCACATCTAGTACAAGTAGACAAACTAGAACAGAATATAATCCATCTAAATATAGTGGTGAGAATAATGTAGATTTTAAATCCTGATACTCTATTAACAATTCCTCCCTTTTCATTCCCATAGGGTGCACTGCACATTTTGGGTCCCACGAACTCCGGGAAACTGCTATTTACCTAAGTGGTTCTGAACCTTGTCTCTCCTGGGCTTGATCTCAAGTTGTAATCCTTTACCCACAAAAGCCTCAAGGTTTTCCTTCCTTGTAGCTGAGTATTTCTCTACTGCACAAAATTGTTATGTCTTTCCAACCTATCTGCAGGTGCTGGTCAAGATTCCCCTATTTCTTTCTGTTTCCCTGTCACATAGAACACCGTTTTCTCATATTTGACTTTTGGACCATAAATCCTCTTTCAGGTTAATTATATTTCCTATACAGAGCATCTCAATGGGCCCTATCTTCTGATCTACTCTGCTTATCTTTCTTTTTGTTAGTGTATTAAGGCCATCTATGTTAGAGATTATAGCCAATCTTCTCTGCCTCATTTCTGCTATGCTATTTTTCTGCCATTGGTTGTCTACTTTTCTCCTTCATTCCACTCTCTGCTTTCATTGAGGCCTCTCTGCCACTATTCCTGAAATCCTGGTATTTTTTTTCTCTCTCTAAGATGTCCTTCAGTTTTTTTGATAGGGTTGGATTGGTGGTTACGAATTCCCCCAGTTCCTCTTTGTTATGGAAGCATCTTATTTCTCCATTAATTTTGAGAGACAGTTTTGCAGGGTACATCAATCTGGGTTAGAGGTTATTTTATTTCAGGGCTTGGAATACTTTGCTCCAAGCTCTTTTAAAAAAATTTTTATTTTACAGAGAATAAAACAAAAGAGGAAAGAACAATGCAGATCAGAACAGAACAATACAAGCAACACAGCACTTCATAACAAGACAATTGGATATCAACAGTAGCTACCATAATTCTCTTTCTTTGAAAGAGTTGAGCATAACTTCACAAGTAATAATATCAAACATAACAAAATAGAATAAAAGCATTCAAGAGAATGAAACTATTACAAGGCATTCTGGACCAAATAACAGAAAATAAACAATGGCTACTGTAATATCTCATTTTTCATAAAAAATTTGTTTATATTATTACCCATATTAAAATTCAGTAAGACACAACATGATAGAACCAATGGTAATAGAAGAACAAAAGCATGGTAGGACTTCAAAGCCAGATGATATTAAATCAGCAATGGCTGCCATAATGTCTTATTTTCTTCAAAGTAGCTATTCATACCTTTACACAAAATAAGGTCAAATAAAACAGAATAAATCCATTCCAACCAATGAATGAAAACATTACAAATCTTCAAAGCAATATAATGGGGATCCATGACTACCATAGAATCTTATTTACTCTCTTACCTTTTCTTACACTAGGGAGAATATGTGGTATTTATACATGTGAGTTTGATTTATTTTGCTTATGAGTGTGGTCTCAAGTTGCATCCATTTATTTATAAATATCTCAATGTGATCATTCTTTATAGCTGAGTAGTACTCCATTGTATAAAAGTACCACAATTTTTTTAATCCATTCCTCAGTTGATGGGCACTTAGGTTGTTTCCAAGATCTGTCTATTACAAATTGTGCTGCTATAAACATGGGTGTGCATGTGGTAAGATATTTTCAGTTCCTCTGGGAATATGCCTAGGAGTGGAATAGCTGGGTCAAATGGGACTTTTGACCCAGCTTTTTGAGGAATCTCCAGATTGACTTCCACAGTGGTTGCATCAGTCTACATTCCCATCAACAGTGCAGAAGAGTTCCTTTTTCCCCACAGCCTCTCCAGCATTTGTTGTTGGTAGTTTTCTTGATCCTGGCCATTCTTTCCAGAGTGAGATGGAATCTCAGTGTGGTTTTAATTTGCATTTCTCTAATTCCAATGATGATGAACACTTTTCATATATTTATTTGCCATTCATATTTCTTCATCTCAGAACTATGTGTTAATCTTGGATGCCCATTTTTGGATTGTGTCTTTGAATTTCAGAGGTTTGATTTTTTTCAATTCTTTATAAGTTCTAGACAGAAGTCCTTTGTCTGAGGGACATTTCACTAAGATTTTTTTCCCATTTTGTGGGTTTTCTTTTCACTGTTCTGGAGATTTCTTTTGACATGCAGAAACTCTTTAAGATGTGATCCCAGTTATTTATTTTTGGAAGTATTTCCCATGCAGTTTCCAAGCCCTTCTTGATTTGATGGTTTGTGTGAAGTCGTCATGATTTCAATGGGTTTTCCTTTATAGGTGATCTGTTTTTTTTTTCTGATGGCTTTTAATATTCTGTTCTTGTGATGAATTTCTGGTATTTTGATTATTATGTCTGGTTGTAGATATGTTTTGGTTGTAGGTGGCTGGAATTCTGTATGCCTCACACATCTGAATATCATTTCCTTTCCTGTGCTTGGGAATTTTTCCTTAATTATTTCTGTGAATAGCTTTTGTATTTCCTTTGTGTTTACCCTTACTTCTTCACTCACATTTTTTATTCTTAAGTTATAGATCCTATTGTCTCCTTCTAGCCTTTTTATTGTTACTGCTTGTTTCTTTGTTATTTTTAAGAGATCTTTCCTTTCATGATCTGACATTGCAAACCTATCTTCAAGTTTTGTTAATCTATCTTTAGTTTCTGTCAGGCAATTTTTTCAGCTTTTGTTGGCATTTTTGACTTCCTGGTAATCTCTTTGAATGTGTTTCATGTATTCTAGGATTTCTTTATATTCATCAAATGTTTCTCTCTTTTATTTTGTGTTCCTCCATTCTTCCATCTCTGTCTTCTTGAGAGGTGCCTAGCATTTCTTTTATTAATCTTCTTATATCTTGTTTTATTTGAATTAATATTTCAGTTTTGAGCTCATCTACGATATCATGAAGATACCTCTTTATTTCCACTGATGCTGTGTCTGACATTGCATATTTGCTGCCCTCTATATTTTCTGTATTTACCTCTCCTGGATCAATATTCATTGGGTTAGGGGCTGGGAGCTTTTTCTTATTTCTTTCTCTTGTCATGTTTCTGGTTTCTTCCATACAGGTGTATCGTGGAGGTTCTAGCCCCTTTCCTCGTTGGTTATGGTTCTTCTGAAGTGTGCTGGCTAGGGATTTCTGCCCTCTCCAGTTTGCTGTTGGTCATTGAGATGAAAGTGGTGGTGTATGCTGGACCCTCCCCTCAGAGCCAATCAACCAGTGAGGGGCCTTCACCACATTAGTGTGTGTTGCACATATGGAACTGGTTGGGACAACTTTGGGGACATATTTTGCCCCTGGCTATTGGGTCCCAGCCAGGGGCATGAGCCAGCCCAAGCAGATCCCACCAACCTGCTCTGGGTAGGGAACATCTAACCGAAGTCACTGCCATTCCTTGTTTATGCCCATCCTTCCCAATTCCAATATGTCATCCAATTTTTTGCCCCTTTCCCATGGGAGGATCTTATTGTGAGCACTCACTGCAGGTTAGTGCAGGTCTCCACACTGGCTCTGTTCTCCATTGGGCTCGCCAACACCAGACTTCAGTGTGACTGCAGCTTCAGCGGTGAGTGCGCCACATCCTCTAGTCTGGGCGTCTCCAGCAAGAGCACTGTGGCTGCGCATCTGAGCTGCTCCAATGGTAGTGGTGCAATCACAAGTTTTACCAGCTTCTTTCCCTTTAGTTTCTTCCTGGGTTGAGAGGGTCCATCTCCTTCTATCTGGTCTTCTCCAGGATGTTTTATTCTGGCATCCCAGCTGTTTGTCTAAGGGAGGCTCTGTGTTTTGCTGTTTACCGATCCACCTTCTTTAGCTCCACCCCCTTATTATTTCTTGACAGTTCAATTTTTTTTCTTACCAGCTCTAGGGGGAAATTTAACCTAAATTATCCTTTGGTTAAATGATTGAATGACTAGAAAAATTACATCAAATGAGTGATTACTGCCTAATGTAAATTTGATGTCATCTTCTGTTGATAAAATCAATCTAAAGTGGTCATTGCCAGTGATTTCTGAGTCTTAAGATCTGTGGAGGTATTAAATAGAGAGGTTTGGGTAGGGGTAGAGAAAAATAAGAGGGCACAAATCAACATTTCTCAATCAAAGCTGCATTTTGTAGTTCTCCATCTGTTCTAAGGACAGAGCTAGGGAAGTTACAGAAGCAGAAAAAAAATCAGAGGTATATCATTTGACTAATCTAAATGTCCTTTGCTTGTTCAATGTTTAAAGATGCCCTTTGATATAAAGAAAAAAATCTGGTTAGCACATTTAAAATGATACTGCCTTAATAAATGTTTCTATTTCCAGTTTAAATCAGATTTTTTTCTTTATGAATTGAGTCCTTGCTCACCTAATTTATTGTCTTGCATCTTTGTGTCTCATTACTTATTAACTTTCCTGTCAAAATAACCTTCTATATTCTCAGGTTTGAATCAACGTACAATAAGGAATTGACTCCTGTTCTTCAGTATGGTGTGCATTTTCCTCTTGTATAGATGCAGAATAGATAGCAGTATACTCTCACTCAATTAGCTGGCTGAGACCATAAATTATGGACACATCCCTGGGGATAAATTTTTCATATTGTTGTTATTATTACTACTAATATTAATATTATACTACATGTTCCAGTACATTCACTGTAGGAATTTGGTACTTGTACACTACCAGCCATGTAGGTTTACATACTTAGGTTCAGTTACTCTTGTTCACTCCTGAACAAATCAAAAGAGGGCATATATTTTGCTAAAAGTAAAAAAAGGATTTATTCAAAGCTAGCTCTGAGGATATAGTAGGGGGACTATTTCCCTCAAATCATCATTTCATCATGAACCATTAGGTAAAACTCCTTTGTTTCTTTTCTTTTTTTTTTTTTCTTGAGACAGGGTCTCACTGCATAATTCAGGGTGGTCTTAAACTCTCCATGTAGCCCAGGCTGGCCTTGAACTCACAGTGACCCTCCTGCCTCAATCTCCTGGAATTACAGGTGTGAACCACCACACCCAGCTTGGGTGAGGGTCTTTTATAGTAAAGAACAGAACCACTTTGTGTGCTTTAATTTTGTATCTTGAATAACTATTTCTAAAAGAACAATATGTAGTTTATCAACTAGTGATTTCTTACTGTTTATCTTCTTTTCTTGAAATTCTGTAATATTTCTACCTTTTTCCTGTTTTTTTTCTCTTTAAGTAAAAAACTACAAAAAAAAGAGTAGGAGGAGAACATGGAGGTAATGTAGATCCCCACACTTGCTTTTTCACTTCAACCACCTCCAGCTCATTGATCCCTTTCTTGTGGAAAGGAACCTGAGGACCTGCATCTTGCAGAAGGCTTCTGCATATTCTGTCAATATTTTTGGGCTGAGGAGGGAGCAAGATGTTTGTTATGTACTCAGCAGAAGAAAGTGGAGAGGATTTGTTTATCTGTAAGAGAAATCTAACTTGAAATTCCATTTTGCAGTGCAAGTTACAATAACACATCTTAATTCCTTTTACATACCTCTCTCCACTCCATTCTCTTTCCCTCCATCTCTTGGACCCCTTGTTATTTGCAAAAGATTTATCTCACTATTTCCTACTAGCTGTCATTTACTCTTTAACTTATTTATACATCAAATTTCTCATGTAAGAGCAAAGCATGAAATTATATACATATATATATATATATATATATATATATATATATGCAGGCACTTAAGCTACTCAGCTAAATCCCCAGAAAAGCATGAAATATTTAAGCTTGCACATCTGATTTATTTCACCTAAAATTATGATCTCAAAGAATATTCATTTTCTTATAAACCTTTCTATTTTCATAGGAAGCTACTACTACATTATGTATAAATTCCACATTTTCTTTATCCATTCATCTGTTGATAGATCTATTGGGCACTTTCAAGACTTAGCTTTTACAAATTGTACTGTTATAAATATGGGTATGCATGTATTACTATAATATGCTAATTTTAACTCATTAGGGGAATAGTAGAGTAGAATGGAGTTTCTATTTTTTAGTTTTCTGAGGAATCTCCATTCTGATTTCCATAGTGGTTGTACTACATTACATTTTTATCAACAACAATGTAGAAGTGTTTATTTCCCCCCACAGCTTTGCCAGCATTTATTATTTGATTTCTTGATGATAACAGTTCATATTGGTGTAAGATGGAATCTCAGTACATATGGTTTTTTAAAATTTTAAAGTAAAAAAAAAAACAGAAAATAAAAACAAAAAAGAAGCAAACAAACAGCCACTACAACAACAGAAACCCTCAAACAATAACAATATAGGCTTTTGAAACAAAATGATAGGAATTTAACTATGGTTGTTATAGTGCATATTATCTTCAACAGAGTTGCTTAGATTACTAGATGTAGACATGCAAAATTAATCATTTTATGTAAGTATTAACTGTTCTTTTCCATGAACTAATCACACACACACACACACACACACACACACACAAATTTATATCTTTTTCTTTTCCTCTTCTTTTCTCCTTCCCCCATCCCAGTTGTTTCTTCCCCTTGAGCAGTTTCTTATCCTTTCATAATATCTATTGTACATTTTGGATCTTATTTACTCTTTCAGATTCTTACATGAGGGAGACAATACAATATTACATACATGAGTCTGATTTATTTCATTTATGAATATGGTCTCAAGTCTTATCCATTTACCTATAAAAGTCTAAAGTCAATCTTCCTTTATAGCTAAGTAGTACTCTATTATATAAAAATACCACATCTTTTTTTTTATCCATTCCTCAATTAGATGGGCCCTTGGGTTGTTTCCAAGATTTAGCTATTACAAAGTGTGCTGCTTTAAACATGGGTGCAAATATTGCTGTGGTATGATGTTTTCAATTCTTCTGGGAAAATGCCCAGAAGCAAAATAGCTGGGTCAATTGAGGCCTCTAATCCTAGCTTTTTGAGGAACCTCCACATTTATATCCACAGTGATTACACTAGTCTACACTCCCACCAACAATGCAAAGGTGTTCATTTTTCCCCACAGTCCCTCCAGCATTTGTTATTGGTTGATTTCTTGATGATAGCCATTCTTTGTGGAGATGGAATCTCAGCATTGTTTTAAATTGCAATTGTCTAATGACCAACAACGCTGAACATTTTTAAATATATTTATTTGCCATTTGTATTTCTTCATCTGAGAACTGTGTATTTATCTCAGATGCCCAGTTTTGGACTAGTTCTTTGAAAGGAACATATTCAAAAACAACTCTGCAAATTAAGGATCACATGATTTATTTACTAAACAGTAAAAATTGTTTAAGCACTTTGTTAAATATTAAAACAAATGTTAAGTGTGAAGTTAATTTTGAGGAACAAGCATTGGCATAAAGACAATATAAAATCATTTAGGGATTCTCCATATATAACCACTTTATAATATTTATTCAGGGATGGGTTTTTCACAGTCTTATGACATTCCTTTTCTTAACTGGAAATATATATTATGTATGCTTAACTGCTTTCTGAATAAACTAGTTTCAAGTTGTGAACCTACAGTCAAAACTTAATGTCTATCAACAATATTTTATTATTTTGCTGGAGAGACTTGTCTGTGTTTGAGAAGGGTCAGATGTGAGCAGACAAGAGAGGAGTAGAAGATCTCTTGGGACTGTAGGTGAAATAAAGGGGGACATTTGAAGAGTGGTTTTATTTCAAAGCTTCTAGGAATATTTAAGATCTCCACACCCAAGGAAATTCTAAGCCAGGAGTATAAAAGTCAAAATAAATTGCTTGAAAAATATGGAGAAGCAACTGCTGTTAGTTTTTGAAAAAAATGTATGTGAGTTAATGTAAAATGGAGATAGTGAAATTAATAGAAAAAATTATGTTTTTTAGGACACATTTAGGGAAAAACAGATGATAAGCTGAGGGTCTTGGTATTGTGTTCTTACCATCTGAGGTCAGAATTTCTTATAGATTTTAGCTGGATTCTAGGACAGAATTATCTCAAGTGTAAAAATTTTTATGCGTGCACTGGAGACAGGTACCAGGAAAGTCCTCTGCTATGAATAAAGCTTTTTGATCTTTTAGAAAACTGATCTGTATTTCCTACAAACATGCCTCACATTCTACGTCTTCATGGCACAAATCATTGAAAGTCAGTGGTAAACTACTGCCTTTTTTTTTGTGTATGGCTAACTATGAAGTATAATGTATTTAAGAAAATGTTTATTAGACAATGTCTTATGATGATTATAAGTAATTCTCTGGCAATGTTTTCTTTTTTTGTTTACTAAAGTGATTGAATGTTAGCAACAACATTCGGAATCTGTTTTTCAAGTCTGCTTTAGGGCAGAGAGGTTGGCCTGTGCAACCTACTTTGGCTGTATAAAAGAACAACATATCTTAAAGTTGCAGACTTGCTTTAAAATCAAGACTTTGGTCTTTAAGCTACTGATTTAAGCAAAAGCCATCAATGCTTCCCATAGTCTGTTGTTTCCTTTTTTCAAGAAAAAATTGTGAAAAAATGAATAGGGAAATTATATAGACTTTGGAATGGAGTGTGTTAACCCATATGCAATACAATGTAGGTATAACTATCTGAAAAAAAATTACCTTTTTATTCTAGTCCAATTTTAGATCCTACACATTTTAATACCTTTATGGAAAATAACATGCAGATTTAAAAGTATGACTTTTGACCTGTAGCTTAGCTTCAGTAAAATTATATTTTCCAATTTCTTTGGAAAAAAACATTTGGCCACAATTAAAATACAAGCAAAATATGTTCTTTTTCTTTCTGACACTTGTAGAGGGAAGAGAGAAACATAGAAGGTGAATGTAATATAGATGGAGAATAGGGGTGGGAGACACTCATAATTTCTTACTAGATAGTATTTTATGATAAACCAACCTCTTTCCCCATCATCATCTACTGGTAGGCAAAATACCACCATCCCCACTGATATGGCTATTTCCAAATTCTGAGAACCTTACACAGAAGAAGGGATTTTGCATATGTGATTGTTAGACATTTTGAGGTGAAAAATCTTTGTGGGTTATCTGGCAGGGCCCAGTGTAAATTACAAAGGTCTTTGCAAGGGGAAGAGAGAGAAGAGAGAGGCAGGAGAGCAGACAAAGAGATAAAATGATGGAATCAGAAGTTTGAGGAATGAGAGGAAGAGGTCAGAAGTCAAGATGTACAGATAGCCTACAGAAACTGGAAAACAAATGAACAATTTCTCCTAGAGCCTCCAGGAGTAACTTATCCCTTCTAATACTTGAGTTAGTCCTATTACACTCATTTTGGTCTTCTGACTTTCAGAAGTGTAAGACAGTAAATTTGTATTGCCTTAATTCACTGTTTGTGATAATTTTCTATAGTAGCAGCACAGATCTTCAAGTAAGTTACAATTTGTTTAAAACAATTTTGTTAAATTATTTTTTGAACTGGGGATTGAACTCACGACCTTGCATTTACCAGGCAAGCACTTAATCTGCTGAACTAAATCCCCAGCTCCCAATTTTGTTAATTTTGTTGACATTTGCCAAAATTTCTTTAGAGCTGTAATGTCATTGATTTGGCATAAAGAAAGTCTACTTTGGATTGCTGGACAGTTTTTTCTTGATTCACTCATCCTTTATCTTCTGCCTGGAATGTGTATGATGATGCAATGCCTGGAATTACAGTAGCCATTTGGTGATTTAGAGTTGGCAATTTCTATAGGTCTAAAAGTATAAAAGCCTAAGACATCAGCACATTATGGTTGTCAAGGTGGAAGATAATTTTTAATACTATACAAGGAGTTTATTTATAAAACTTGAATACAAAACACTAAGGCAAAGAGAGAATTTTATAAAATTCACATGAGCTTGTAATGAATAAAAAATAATTTGATATAGAATTGCTCTAAGTAGATCATTAAAATTTCATATCTTAAAAATATCTTAACATTTTAGCAGATAATTTTTTTATTATTTAAAGAAAAACAAAAACATGTAAAGGGTAGAGATAATACAGAATTTAAAAAAAGATAATAAGAAATCATTAGTTGATAAATTACATATTGTTCTCTTAGAAATAATTGTTCAGGTTACAAAATTAAAGCATACAAAGTAGATATTCAAACAGTGAGGGTGTAAAACAGCTATGCATGCATGAGTCTCTACATGTATTTCTATTCTTTCTGTATTAGAGGGAAAAACAAAGCATAGCAAGACAAAACAAAACAAATTCCTATAAAAACATGAAACCAAAAAGTTATATAAAACCACAGTACAAGATCAAGGTGATCTATAATGATTACTGTGTTGTTTCTTACTATCTTCCATAGAATTGTCTATATCATCAGGAATAATTGAATATAGCAGTATAATTGAATATAGCAGTACATAACAATATTAGTAAAAATAAAACATTGTAGACAGTATAAAACTTCAAAGGCAGGTAATAATCAAACCAGAGTGGATATTCTAGTGAATCTTGTCATCTTCAGT
>PVLA01011874.1:0-49112 GCA_004027455.1 Hydrochoerus hydrochaeris | reverse complement strand
TCTCAAAATTAATGGAGAGACAAGATATTTCCACGACAAAGAGGAACTGGGGGAGTTTGTGACCACCAATCCAACCCTGCAAAGAATACTGAAGGACATTCTAGAGAGAGAGAAGAAAATCACCAGGGTTCCAGGAATAATGGCAGAAAGGCCTCAAAGAAAGGGGCAGACAGTGGAATGAAGGAGAAAAGTAAACAAACAACAATGACAGAAAAATAGCATTGCAGAGATAAGACAGAGAAGATTGGTTATATCACTGTTTTATCTTGACTGATTTTATTTGAATCTGGTATGCTTGAGAGTGTCGAGTCTGAGAGTAGGGGCAACTACTCTGAAGATGACAGGATTCAATAGGATACCCATTCTGGTTTGATTGTTAACTGCCTTTGAAGTCCTATAATGTCTCTAATGTTTAGATTTAATTAATAATGTAAAGCAATGCTAAGTTTATATTATATTTGATGATATAGACAATTTTATTGAAAATAACTAGAGACATCATGGTGACTACCATAGATCACCTGGTGTTGTGTTTTTGTATGTTCTTTTCATTTCATGTTTCTCTAGGAATTTGTATTGCTGACTTGTTTTGATTTGTTTCTCCCTCTAAAACAGAAAGGCTAGGTATATGTGCAGAGACTTATACATGTGTAGAACGTCTAAGTAGTTTACGAGAATGGATTATAGTTATTGTAAAGGGAAAAAAAGGAAAAGAGAATATTCTAAAGGATATAACTGCATGTATGTTTGAGTATGTGGAATTAATAACCATGTTGCTAAAGTTTTAGTTGGATGGATGAGCAAAATTGAATGCAGTCTCACTGTCTGGATGTCCACTTTGTGGACTTTAGTTTTGTAACTTGAACAACTGCATCTAAGAGGAAAGTATGTAATTATCAACTAGTGATTTTTACTGGTTACTATTTTTGTTTTTGTTTTGTTTTGTTTTTGAGATTTTGTACTGTTTCTACCCTCTGTTTTAAATTTTTTTCTTTAAATAAAACAATTTTTTAAAAAAAGCAAGAGGAGGAAAAGAAAGCACTCTAAAAGAGATAACTGTATGTATACTTAAGTGTGTAGGATTGATAACCATGTTACTAAGTTTTTGTTGGGTTGGTGAATAGAACTGTTTACAGCCTCACTGTTTGACTGTCCACTTTGAATGCTTTAATTTTGTAACTGGAACAACTATATCCAAGACAACAATATGTAAGGTATCAAACAGTGATTTCTTAATGTTTATTTTTTTTGAAATTCTGTATTGTTTCTACCCTTTTTTCTGTTTTGCTTCCCCCCTCTTTAAATAAAATTTTAAAAAAAAACTTGAAGACAAGTTTGCAATGTGTGATCATGAAAGGAAAGATCTCTTAACAATAATAAGGAAACAAACAGTAACAATACAAAGGTTAGAAGACAACAAGAGAATCTATAATTTAAGAATCAGAAATGTGAAAGAAGCAGGAATACAAACAGGTGAATTACAAAGGCTATTCAGGGAAATAATTCAGGAAAACTTCCCAAGTATGGAAAAAGAAAATGACATTTGGTTATGTGAGGCATACTGAACTCCAGCCACCTACAATCAAAACAAATCTACATCCAGACATATAATAATCAAGATACCAGAAATTCAATATAAAAACAGAATATTAAAAGCCACAAGAGAAAAGAAACTGATAACCTATAAAGGTTAAACGGCAAACTTCTCAACACAGACCATCAGATCAAGAAGAGCTTGGAGAAAAGTATTCCAAGCCCTGAAAGAAAATAACCTCCAGCCCAGAATGATGTACCCTGCAAAGCTGTCACTTGAAATTAATGGAGAAACAAGATGCTTCCATGACAAAGAGGAACTGGGCCAGTTTGTGACTACCAATCCAACCCTACAGAGAATACTGAAGAACATTCTAGAGAGAGAGAAAAAAAATACCTGGATTTTAGGAACAGTGGCAGAAAGACCTCAATGAGTGGGGCAGGCAGTAGAATGGAGAAAAGTAGACAAACAAAGGCAGAAAAATAGCACAGCAGAAATGAGGCAGAGAAGGATGGCTAGAATCTCTAACATAGATGGCCTTGATACACTATATTGTTAATAGTGTACCAGGATTTAAAACCCACATTACTCACACCACTCTGCTTGGATGTACTATATTCTGTTCCGGTCATTCTACCTGTACTAGATTTGAGGGTACAAACAGTAAGCCCGAAAATAACAGGATATAGTATGGTAATCATCCTTAATTTCCTATTAACTTAATCTAAAGCTCTTTATAACCTACACTGTTTTACCATGACTGATGGTAATCGAATCTGATTTGTTAGACCGCTGTTTTGTATTGATTGATAATTACCTGCCTTTGAAGTTTTATGCTGTCTTCAATGTTTTATTTTTACTAATATTGTTATGTACTGCTATATTCAATTATACTGTTATATTCAATTATGCCTGATGATATAGATAATTCTATTGAAGATAATAAGAAACAACACAGTAATCATTGCAGATCACCTTGTACTGTGGCTTTATATGACTTTTTGGTTTCATGTCTTTATAGGAATATGTTTGGTTTTGTCTTGCTATGTTTTGTTTTTCCCTCTAATGCAGAAAGGATAGAAATACATGTAGAGACTCATGCATGCATAGCTGTTTACAGTCTCAATATTTGAATATCTACTTTGTATGCTATAATTTTGTAACCTGAACAACTATTTCTAAGAGAAAAATATGTAATTCATCAATTAGTGATTTCTTACTGTTTTATCTTTTCTTTGAAATTCTGGATTATCTCTACTCTTTACATGTTTTTTTTTCTCTTTAAATAAATATTTAAAAAAGCTAAAATACAACACTGTTGTCTGGGGGGGGAGGCAGACAATGTGAGAATGCACAGGCAACACAATCCTAATGAAACTTTTTCTCATTAATGTTTTGGTTCTAAAAATCCAAATATTCTCTATCAGAGCTAGATTTTTATTTCAAGATATTCTTAGAATTTGTTTTATTGTTATGTAAATAAAGAATCTGTGGTGAGACAACATACCTACTGTTGGAAAAGACAAAAAAAATTCCATGCTACTTTTTACTTCAATGCAATTTAAAACAAGGCGTGCACAAAAAGCAGTAATTCTTTTCAGAAGGTTCATTCTGTTTCACATCAAAATGGACAACATATATCACCAAATGACTCTAGTATTATAGTTATGGGAGAGTGCTTTAAAATTACACCTCAAAGAAATAGTCTGTTAAAATCTTCCTTAATGAGAACTGTATTAGCCAGAGTTGCTGTCAGGATAATAGCCTAGCTGAATTGCTCATTTTACAGAGACTTACATAATTTCATAGATAGATGTACACTACAGAATATAAACCCTAATTCTACAAATATTTTATTAGACTGAATGTGAGATTAAAGTATAGGCACAATGCATGAAAATCTATCCTGTAATTACCACTTGAGCAATCCTCCCACAAAGACTTAAGGTAAAGCAGCTGTTAACTGCAGGCTAACCTGAGAGGCAGCATATTATTAAACAAGAGCAGGGGTGTTGTACCTACTCTTTACTTTGAACTGATCTCTCTTAAAAACATCTTGAGTTCTAAACCCAATGCTCAAACAAGATTGTTAAAATCAACAATATGCAATGAGTAATGCAAAAAAGTCTGACTTTAAAATAAGGATATTCAGGATTCTCAAAAAGGAAAATGACCTTAGCTGTATGAGATACCCTATAACCAAAAACGACTTTGTAACACTGTAATTTGCAGATTTCCACCATCAAGTAAGTTTCACATAATTTAGGGTCCCATTTAAAAATTCATATTGGGAGTACTATACTAAATACACATTGCTTAACTTTGTTTAGCTCTAGTTTTCCCAACTCTATTTAAATCAGAGCCTCTTCCTTATCTACTAATAAGCAACACTGACTACACACTGTCAAGCACTAATCTGTGTGCTTTACCAAATTATTTAATACTGAATAACCCTAAAAGGTAGTTATTTTCATGTTATACATGAGCACAATATGGCAGAAAAAGTAAAATATCAAAGTCATACAGTCAGAAGTGGCAGGGCTGGGATTTGAACACAGAATAGTTTGGCTCTGACTTCTCTTAACCTCAAGACTACAATGCTTCTATGTTATACTTAAGAGAATCCAAGGAATTGATGCTCTCTGGAATCCTTGTTAGGAAATGCTGACATGTATATTTTATACAAAAAAGGAAGGAAAAAAGATTAGATGGAAAAAAAATGTTTTAATAGTTTTAAAAAAATCATTAACAGTTCTCTCAGTTGTACTTTGCTATAGGACAATGATTGACTTTTTTCACTTTAAGATTTTATTTTTACTATGCAGCCTTCCTTCAAAAAATTAACTTTGGGAGTTAACATTTACTATATGCAAGGTACAATGCTAAATGCATCCCCTGTGTTAACACATTAAATCTTCATCCTTTTGAAATGAGTACTATTATCTCCATTTTACACACGGAAGATGTCAGTGAGTCACAAACCATGATCTATGAGGTCAAAACTATTTTCTTTTTCTTTTTTTTTTCTTTTTTGGCAGTACCAAGGATCAAACTCACGACCTCACGCTTGCCAGGCAGACGATTATGCTGCTGAGCTAAATCCCTGGCTCCAAAACTATTTTCATAGTATGACAAAACGTTATTTTCTATTTTCACTGTCCTGATTTCTACTTTGGTGGCAGAAAAGTAATGGTGATAAAACTACTGCACCTTGACACAAATCAAAGCAGTGCTGAACAAGAAATAACTCTGTTCTTCACTCACAATTATATAAAAGGTCAGTTTCACCTAAGGATGCCCTGGATGAAACAGTAAAAACATTAATTTTATTAAATCTCAACCCCTGAGCACACAGCTTAATACTGTGCTGAGTGGTGAAATGAAGAGTACATATGGGACTCTTGCTGCATACTGAAGTAGGGTGGTCACTATAGGCACTCAGAAAACCGAGTAACAATTTGAACCAAATGCTTTTCACAGAACACCATTATTTCTTAAAAGAACAAGAGGCTAACCACATCCACATGATTGTTTAGATTGGGGTAGTACTTAGCAGATATTTTCTCCAAATAAATGAAGTGGACTGTCACTTGAAGAAAAATAACTGACACTGTATTTGTTGCCATTGATAACATTTGACCTTTTAAGAAAATTAGCGCTTTCAAAAACTTACACCACCAGGAACTCGACATCTTTCCACTATTTAAAGACTTTTCTAATGAGACTGAGAGCAATATTAAAGGATATGTGTAGTTTTCTTTAATTGTTTTAACGTGTTTCTGCTTAAACCACCAGTGGTGCATACATGACACTCTCATGGGGTGGCACAAGAAAGCTATGCATGTACAAATGATAGAACCATGTTAAAAACTTAGCATAGACTCAATGCAGGCCAAAAAGATCTAAAGGGAGGTTTTCTGGAAGCAAATTTGAAAAGGAGATTGTCCTGCTTTACAAAAAGCAACCAGGGACCAGCTTTGTCTGTCTTTCTGACCAGTATGATGTATGGCTATTGTGGGAGACAACTCCAGTGATTCCTTTTGAATCCAAAACAATTATTGTGACTTTGCTTATTTGGAGATTCATTTGCTTATACTGATAGGTAAAAAGCTGGCTAAGATATTTCCTTCTCTCTTCAATTGGCTATAAGCGTTGCAAATAAGGCTAGTTGAAGTGCTAACATGCAATTCCCATAGCCGACAGACAGTCCCGTTTCCTCACATAGTGTTTTCCGTACGATACATATGTACAGGATTCAGCGCTCGAGATGTTAGAGCAAATAGCTCCGGGAATGTCAACTGGGTACAGCCTCAAGATAGAAGCTGTGAGCACAAGAGTTTGCATTTCAGAACCAAAGCCATAGCCCCCTAAAACAATTCCATTGTTACCTAAATCGGATTATGTAAATTGATCCTAACACATACCTTTATCTCTGCAATCTATAGAGATGCCAATCTTGGACCTGGCCAGCCAGCTCAAATTACTCACATAATTCCTTCCTGCCATCCTCACTGTCACTCATCCCTGAGCCACCTCCCTTTATTCACAAGTTAATAAATTCTGGGAGAGGCAGCCAACTTCACCGTGAAAGTGATAGTGCAGAAGACACAGAACAGATGTAAAAAACTAGGTCACAGGCAATATACCTGAGCAGTGGAATTAAATTACTCCTAAACTTATCCTATCTCTCAAGCATGTACTATAATCTCTTAATTGCCAAGACCGATTTAGGTTAAGTATCTGTTATTTACAACATATGGACTTCCAAGGTAAGGAATTTTGCTGAATTACCTTTTCAAAATGAATATGAGTACAACGTTCTTATAATTAGAAAAAAAAAGGTACTGTGAAAATCCACATTGAATTTATGTAGTTTCATATAGAAAGATAATTATTTTAAATTACCTTTTCAGTGTTCTTGTATTTCTCCCATCCTTTTAGCATTTTCAGCCATTTGGTAGTTCTTTCAATTTCCAGGTGCTTTTGCTAAAATAAAATTGAAATTCTCTGTTATTGTTTGAGGATTCCTTACTCATAAATTACAAAAAAATTCAAAGGGAATGTTGCTTTAAAAGGACTACTAAAAAAAGTTATTCTATATTAGAGATCAAATAGCCATACTTGTGTGTGTTGGATAATATTGGAATGGTGTCAATAGTATTCCACAACTAAAGAGTCGTGAAGAATGCTCTACTTTAGTAAAAGTATACAGAAAGGCATGACTTCTAATTTCTAAAACTTTTAAAGCTAATTACTGAAAATCTTAAGTAGTCTATGCAGAAAAAAGTGAATTTTAAAATACTCTGAAATATCTTTTATGAAGGAATAGAAACACTTTCAAAATTCAACTTTTTTTCTTCATTTCCTATCATATTTTAAATGAAAGCTGGCTTTTTAAAGGAAAATTGCATATTTCTTTATGGTATGGCTAATACATAATTAGTCCTATACTTGAGAAAAAATTACATGAAAGTGAGTAAGGCATAGTTGTTGCCCTAAGGAGATTCACCAGGGACTCAGGGTAGCCAACATGGAAAGACAGTGCTATGGCAGGTGCTTTGACACAGACAGGTAGGGTAACAGCAAGGTTACATGGAAGGAACAGTCAATCTCCACCTAGGGTGTCAAAGAACATGAGCTACAAATGAAGAATAAAAGATTTTAGGGTTTTTATACAGTGAACATGGAAAAAGGCATTGCAGGTAGATGTGCAAGCTCGTGCTTCTGAGATCATTCAGCATGCTGGGGACTGATGGTAGCTCCACAGGGCTTTGAAAAAGGAAGTATCAGGAAATAAGGCTGAAAAAGTAGGCAAGGGTCTTGAATGTGACATGCAATTAAGATCTGGGGCCAAGCTGGGTAGTGGTGAGGTTGAGACAGAAAATGCCAGCTCTTCATTTCTTTGGTTTTCAGGAGGAGAGAGTGTTTTTGCTAAGTACTAGGGCCTGTGGTTATAGTAAATGTAAGAATAGAAAGCAGTGGAAACAGAAGAATATACCAAAAGGAAAATAGTCCTGAGGATACAAGAATACACACACATTCATAAAGATGTATGGCCATCTCCACTTTAAGGAAACAGAGGTGTAACAGGTTTATGGGACAAGTGTAAAGAAAGGTAAAAAGAGGAGCTCAGAGCAAGGCAGTCTTACTCTTTTGCACTCCTAGCTACTGCATCTTCTGTCTCTGGCTTCCATCCCATCCTCTATCCTCCTGCAGGTAATCATAGTTCCTGAATGAAAACAATGGCTCCCTGCTTACTGTCTTCAATCCAGCCTTAAATAAACATTGTGGTGGCAGCTGGCATTCACACATCACTAATATTTTTAGATCTAAAAGAAACATAACCCCCCATAAAAATCCAGAATTTAGGAAAAAATTCTCATTGATGAGAATACTTTTATAAAATTTTCATTTTAGCTATAGTCTTAAAACTCTGATTTTTGATGTTTTTCATAATAAAAGATGATTACTCATGAGCCAAAAGACATTCTGTTATAATTCCCATTTTTCAAAAGGCTAAGCATAGTTTTCATTATATTATTAGTGATAAAACATTGCAGATGGTTCCAGAAATACGTTTAATTTTAAAACTCAGTGGGGCACTGAAATCTAATTAATGTTTCTGCTAACTGTGACTTTAGAGAAGGCCACACTGTGAAAAATTAAGATTTATCAAAACTGCCATTTATTATTTTTTTTGTTCTTCTTCCTTCCCCACCTAACTTCTTCAATGCATATTCCCTTTTCCCACCAACAGGAAAACACCAAATAATTCAAGCCAACCCAAGAGTATAATAACTTATACTTTGCTAGGAACAACCCTGCTGAGATCTAGCAGGTCTCTTCCTATCTTTCATTTTTATGACTATGAATTATCAAGGAATCACTTTAGGGAGCAGTCTTTTTTTTTTAAAGATATACTTCTGCATTAGTGCTTCTCATATACATGATTATTTTAAATGTTATACATTTTCACACTGCAAAGCAAAATACATACATAAATACAATAATAAAAAAAAAGCAGTGTGCTTTTCTTTCCCTTACATTAAAAAAAAAAGTTATGCTTGGAAAAACTCCCAGGCTACAGAATTTTTAAATTATCAATAGATCAACCAAATTTAAATGTTAACTCCATAATGCTGTAAGTTCAACAATACCCAACATGAATGCACATAAAAGCTTTTTTCACCCTATTCCTAAATCTCTAATTTGTGGATTAAAATATATTTTACCAAATATGCTGAAGCTAACTATTCTAAAAATTATTTGAAGAAATAACTGAAAATATATTTGACAAATGCAAAGTTAAATGCCCTAGAAAAACAGGCTAAGGAACATCAACTTGTCATAGACCCAACACCATCAAGATTTTAAAACTAGAATACAACAGCATATTAACAATCTTTACCAAAAGATTAACAGACTAAAACTCAACACATCCAAATCATTTCCCCAAACATGCTGCTATTACCTTTCTGTCTGTTCCCTGACATGAATTAACAACATCTCCACGCATTCAGTCAAACTGAAACCATGACAATTGAATCTCCTTTTTATCTTACTTTCCTCATTCAGGCTACAGTCTGCTGATCTCACCTTCTGTCTCATTTCCATCCTGTCCTCTGCCCTCACTCAAGAAATCATAATTTCTGGATTAAAGCAATGACTCCTTACTGACATCCTCATCTTTAACCTAGCCTTAACATTATTACCATACTTTTGAAACATGTCCCAATTTAAATTCCATCAGTGGCTATTCATTCTTTACAAATAAAGTTCAAACTGCTTAACCTGTCATACCAGTTGCTACTTTTACAATCTGGCTATCCTGAACTATTTGTCATTACCAACACACAATATATTTTCATGTCTCTTTTACCAATGTTTGCTATTTGTCTGCCAGTAATGCTTTTCTTCACCATCATTTGGTAAAATCCTATGCATGTTCTCAAGACCCAGATCAAATGTTCAAGGTTTAAAATCGCTCTCAAATAGCACCAGGTTCTCAGCAAAAATTAATGACTCCCTTAGTTTTCAGTGGCATGGATGAAGAAACCAGCTAAGCTGAATCCAAATCTGAGTTCTGCCCTTTCTTATTTGTTTCACTTGGAATAAATTACTTATTTCTTCTGTGCCATTACTGTTTCATCTAAAAATTGAGAATTATCATGATTATTGTTATAGCACCCAACTCTTGTGTTCTAGCTGTCTAGCTGCAAAAATCACATTATTAATTTATGAACTCCTTGACCACAGGAGCCATCATATGTTCATTTTCTAATTTGATTGCCTACAACAGGGGTTGCTACGTAAGAAAGTTTAAATAAACATTTTAAAATTAAGAATTTTACTTTTAAAAAAGTCAAACATCATTATGAAATAATCAACACTATCCTGTAGTCCTAAGGTGACAGGTTGTGAAGGAGAATGAATATGAACAGATCACAATCAGAATATTGTTTTGGCAGCAGTTTGATCATTAGAATATAGAAATGATGGGAATTAATTTATAATAGTATCTCTCACATAATAGAAATGGTATCATTCCACCAACATTTTTCAAGGTATTACCAAAGTCACAGCTACCTATTTTAGAAACCTATTCAAAATTGATTCTGTTGATTTTATACACAAACATGTTACTTTTCTCTATTTTCGCTTTTGGGGAGAGGTGTTACTGGGAATTGAATCATCCAGGGTTACACACTGAGCTATACCTGTAGCCTTTTTTTTTTTTAAGGCAGGGTCTCATTAAGTTGCTAAGTTCCCCAGGACACCAGGCTGCACTCAAACCTGGAATGCTCCTGCCTCAGCCTTCCAGATTGTTGGGGTTATAGGTGTGTACTGGCTATTTTCACTTTGAAATATTTCAAGACTATAGAAAAGTTGAAAAAAAAAGTAGCATATCATATATTCACATATGGCTCATCAAGATGCATCAATTACTAACCTTTTGCAAGATTGCATTTTTTATATTGTTTGGGAGTTTGCATGAGACTAATCCATTAGAAAATCATAGGCACAAATACTTCATCTCTATATATTCTCCAGCATGTAGCACCTAAGAACAAAAACATACTACCCTAATCACAGTATTATAAGAAATTTTAAATAGACTTTTTATTAACTCCTTAATGATCCATATACCAAATTTCTTACCTATTCCCATTTTTTTTTTTTTAATTTTGGCAGTACTGGGGATTGAATTTAGTGTCACATATGCAAGCAAGCATTCAACCACTGACTACACATCTAGTCCCCAAATTTTTTTTTTTTTTTTTTTTTCCTTTTGAGACAGGGTCTCTCTATGCAGTTTGAGCAGGCCTTGAGCTCACTTTGTAACCCAAGCTGGTCTCGAACTCACAACGATCCTCCTGCCTCAGCCTCCCAAGTGCTGGGATTACAGGCGTGAGCCACCATGCCTGGCTTTCCAAAATGTTTTTTATAGCTAGTTTTCTTGCAGGGAAGAGAGACTCAGGATCCTATTGAGATGTCTTAATTTCCTTTCATCTAAAACAATGCCTTTGGCTTTTTCTCTCTGTGTGCGTGCGTGCGTGCGTGCGTGCGTGCGTGCGTGTGTGTGTGTGTAAGAGACTGAGGATTAAAATCAGACTGAGTTAGAACCCTAACCACTTTTAAATTTTTAAAATTTTTACACAGGGTCCACCAAGTTGCTCAGTTTCCCAGACTGGGCTTCAATTTACAATCCTCATACCTCAGCCTCCCAGGGTGCTGGGATTATAGGGATGCATCACTATGACAGTGACATGTTTTAAAAGTCTAGATCATGCTGATTTTGTTTGACTGGTTCCTCTAGACTTAGGCAGGATTATTACTCATTGTATCCTTTCCTGCCACATCCATCAGGGGTGTATAATACCAGTCTTCATCGTCATCAATGATGCCATAGTTTGATTTCTCAATAAAGGTGGTATTTGCTCAAATTCTCCATTAAAAAAGACATTCCCTTTTATAACTGATAAGTAATCTGTGTAATGTATTTTAAGACAGTGTGCATATCCTGTTCCTAATCTACACTACTCAATGATTTCATCATCCATTGATAATCCCTGTTTGGGACAATTATGACACTGATAGAGATATAATGGTGTTTTTTCTCTAATTCTAACATTTCTTCTCTATCACTAAGTGAGATTAAAAGACTACCCCTTTTAGCTCTTTTTCCTTTTTGATATCATAATGGAAGGATTATTTCAAAAAATTCAATGTATTATAATCCATTACCATCATCATACTTTTTGAAGCTTTAATATTTCCAAGTTTGGCCAGACTGCCTATGCTCTGATAGATTTCTCTCCTTCAGATGAGCCCTTTTGAATGTCTCGTTAGTCTTCCACCACTTCTTTGTTTTCTGGCAGGGGTTGATTCTGGTCTACCTTGTGCTTTTCTGTGTCAGACCTGGAATCAGCCACTACTTTAAGAAACTATGTTACTTAGTTTACTTCTCAACACTCAAAGTTCAAAGGGAAAAGAGTTAGTTAGCTCAGCATGTAGAGGCTTCGGTCCATAACTGGATGGCTCCGGTCCATAACTGGATGGCTCCAAGGCAGAGTGGCACAGCAGACAGGCATTGCAGAGGAAAAACATTTTGTGCCAAAGGTAACAAAGCAACAAGGGTTAACCACAGCACTTTCTATCCTTATATCGTATCCAGGTCACTTCGGGTGGCTAGCACTCACACACTTAATTCTAGCATTGCACCATGAATCAATCCCAGCGTAACACATTCTAGATCCGGCCACCTCTGAAAAATCCTCATGTATAACTACATGATGCTTTGGAAGGACATCTAGACCCAAACCATAACACCATGATTTTTTTTAAGTGGAAATGCTTTTTAAAAACTAAGATCTAAGTACTAAATGTGCTCATTATTGTTCTTTTATAAACTATACATAGAAGACCTTAGCATGAGAAAATTGTCTTCCTCTCAAAATGTCCAATAATACAATGGTCTTAATCTCTCCATTATTCCCTTTGCTTCTATTACTTTCACTGGTTGAGAAAACAGCAGAGTATCATACCCCAGGAGCTGTTTTCAGGAAAGAACTAAATTTCTGCTTTAAGTTTATGAAACAAAAACATATTGTTTTAAACTGATGTTGCCTCCAAGTCAACAGATCTATCCTATTAGGACAAGGAGAGCACAAGGATCAAAAGTAAACTTGTTAGCTTCTTTCATTACTCCAGATTACTGTAGGAATCTGAGACAATTATTTTGAACTCTGTGCAGAACCAAATGAACAGTAAGTATTAAACAGCTATTTGTTGGGTTGCCCACATGGCTTTTATCTTGCCTCAAACCCCTGTCACTGGTCAGATGGCTAAGAATTCAAACAGTCAAAGTTAAATACCCACACAATTCATGGATGGATGATTAAAAAGCCTTCTCCTCTACAGTAAGAAATTTTAAACTTGTTCAAAGTTTAACTATTCATATACTATTATGGATCCTCCATTTGAATATTAGCATGATACTGTGATATAATCAATATGTATTTGGTCTGTGCCCTGGTTTCTGGCTTCTAAAACTGGGATTTCTGTTGGAATTATAGGAGAATCTGTGGTTCTTTGAGGTAACTGTTGGTGGGCTCTTGGATCTGCTCTACACATTATCTTGCGAGAAAAGAAGACTGAAGTAATAACCAATCTTGCCTACATCACAGAGCTTCCATAGAAGTCCCTGAACTATGGGTTTGGAGAGCTCTGAAGTTGGTGAACTTGTGGGGAATGGCATACCTAAAAAGGGCATGGTACCTCACTGTACCTTGCCCCATGCATCTTCCATTTGGCTGTTTCCCAACTGTTTCCTATGAATAATAAATGACTATTAATAAATAAAACACTTGAATTCTGTGAGCCACTCTAATGATCAAATCTAAGGAGGAGTTGAGGGGTACCCTGATTTACATCCTGTCAGTCCAAAACCATGGTGACAACTTGTGGCTTTCAATCTGTCTTTGATGTCTTATGAGACTGCCCTTAACCTTTGGGATCTGTATTAATTCTGGTTAGTGTCAGAATTGAGCTAAATTGTATAAGTCAGTCTCCACTGGGGAATTGCTTGGTGTATGGGGAAAATCCAAATACTTCTTGGTGACCAGAAGCATTCTGTGCTATGTAAAGTATGGGAATATAAAAAGTCACTCAGTGTTCCTTAACTCTTAGTTTATTTTTCATCTCAAACAATTAAGATCCAAGAGTGAAGATAAAACTGACAGGTATCGCCCATGCCCAGCTCCCACCAGCAGAGGTCAGGAGAGGACAAGAAGTACAAGGAGGACCTGGTCTATTTCTACACATTTTGACTTTGCAAGTTCTATTGTTATGTATTTTGAGCAACACTTCAAGCTATCTAAAATTAAGGTATAGTGTTTAAAGAAATGATAGGCTCCAAAATTTCACACATCACCTAAAATATTGTACTACATGAAGAAATAGATGAATCTAAGAAAATTCATAGTTTTATATGATCTTTCCTCCTTATTAAAAACATTAATAAGCTCAGAGAAACAATATAATCTATTATTAAAATTGTTCTCTACAGAGTAAATATAATAAGTAAGTTTATTTGCTTAAGTGCCTGTTTGGGGGAACCCAAAGTACTTTGTAAACACCAATATTAATCCTCTTATGAGGGAGGATTACAATCCCTATTTTAAATGAAGAAGTGTGTTATGTAAAATAGTACATAGCTGAAGTTAGAACTAAAGTCATGATTATTTGATTACACATTAGTACATGTTTCAAGTGTATGCTCTGTAAAGACATTTATCAAGAAGTACATGTTTCAAGTGTATACTCTGTAAAGACCACAGACTTTAGCAAGGCTATGATTTGCACTGATTTCATTCAATTACAAAATGTTATTAGTAGTGTCCTAGAAATGTCAGAGCATGGCCACTAGGACTAGGCAGTCATCAGAGAATCCATGATCCTAAAGCAGAACACCAGAGGGAAATTTGCTAACCTAAAAGTTTCTAGTCTTCAATTGTTTTGCATGGGGCTAAATTCTCATTCTACTTTAAAGAAGCCAAAACTGTAAACGGTAATTCAATGAATGCAGTTGATGTTTGAAAAGCCTAATGGAACCACAATTGTTGAATTAAGAATTCTGTCCTTGCCCCAATAAAAGATGGACAAACTGTTCTAAGTCAATCATTAACTAAATAATTTAAATTACATAGATCACCTTTTAGTTATTCCCCATTATATAAAACTCTCCTAAACAATCAGTTATCAGCTTAATTACATTATATAAGAGGTATTATTATATAGGTAAGTCTCTTCAAAAGCAAATCAAAATGTAAGAAAACAGCCTCTTTTAAGCATGCATCCTGTGCTAGCTCTGTCTTACATACTACTTCATCTTTTGTTCTTGTCAAATTTCTTGAGTCACTGGTTTGAGTACTGGGGACTTTTTGGATCAGGAAATGACAAAAAGAGGAAGAGGCAGTTGGAGAAAAAAGTCAATACTGGGTTGCTAAATTTTTATTCTACTAAATATGAGTATCTTTTGTTTAAAAAAAATCTTCCAATTCTTCTCTTCCTAATTTCTTAAATAAAGGACACTGTAACACTTTAAAGGACAATCTCTGCCAGTCTCTTAAATCAATACATTTACAGTTATAAGGAAGTCATTACCACCATCCATCCCCTCATTCAATCCACACTTATTGAGCACGTGCCATAAGCACTGTTCTAGACTCTGGTGATACAGGAATGAACAAAGAAGAGGAAGGGGGAGAAACCTCATATAGACAGACAAAATAAAGAAATAAGCAAAATATATACTATGTGAAACCTTGCTTAGTGGTAGAGAGAAAACTAGAGGAGGAGGCTATTTAACACTAGGGTGAGGGACCATCCCAATTTAAATATGATAGCTAGGGTTAGTGTTATTGTGCAGGTGACATTTAAGCAATACCTCAAGGAAATGAAGGACTGAGCCTGGAGCTCAGCAGAAAGGGCACTCCAAAGAGGAAGCAGCCAACACAAAACACTTGAAAGAGGGAACTGACCAGTATGTTCAGGAGACACTAAGCAGTCAGCAAGTGAGAAAAGAGGAGGCAATACGAAGTGAGATCAACGAACCAACAGAAACAAGTTTCTACAGACCTTTAAGGACTTCCCAATGCATAAGATCAGGAGCCACCTTAAGGCTCTCTGACCAGAAAGTGATATTATCTTATTTATTTTCACAGGAAAATTCTGATTTTTTTTTAGTTGATTTTTTTAGTTGAACAAGTAAGACTGTGAGGAAAAAAGCAACAAAGGGAAGAGGAGGAAGATAAGAAGCTTCAAAAAAGAGATTAGAGTGGACAGATTACTGAACACATTGTGAAGGCAATACTTGCTGACAGATGGGATGGCAGGTATGAAAGGAAATCAAGGATAAGTCAAAAGATTTTAGACTGAACAATTGGAAGAGTGGAGTTAATCAGATGAGGAAACTGGTAGAGCTGAGTATTGAACTCAGGAAAAAAAAAATTTAATTTGAAATATATTTTCCTACTGAATTGGTTATCACTCTCATTCCACCATAAGTGGAATTAAGTAAGATTGAGAACACCTGTAAAGGATACAAAAGAATCTAAGCTGGGAAAGAAGGAATGAAGATATGTGTACCATCAGTGTGTCAGAGGATAAGCTAACTTGAAAGACTAGACAAAAAGTGATGTTAATAGTTACAGGGCCAGAGAAAATCTTTTTGTTACCATTCAAAGTAGGCTGATAAAAAGTTCACCACAGGAAGAATTAACAAAATGATCACCATCATTGTTACTTCTTTCTCATGCATTCTGTCTTCCTTGCCTCCAGAATACCATTTCATTTCACTAACTACATGTCCTGAAAGCCACAAAAAATCTCCTCTTGTCTCACTTGACCTTCCTCTAGTGACAGTAAGTTCTCAAAGGCAGAAACCATAGTTTATTCCATCCCAGAACTACATGTAGGAGCTAGTCCAGCATTGAACACACAGCTGCTACTCAATAATGTAACAAACCCCTTTGCCAAAGCATCTGTCGAGGGTAGTCTCAACTATGGGAAGTACCACATCTATATAGATAAAATGGCAATTTTATCTACATTAAGGTTTTGCTACAATCTTGACTTTCAGAGCATTTTGATCTTAGATTTTCTGAAACATTTTTTGAATTTCAAGTTCACCTTCATTGTCTGAAACTCAGATCCTTTTTCCAGCCCCATGTTAGATATACACACATCAACAGAAGACAATACACATTGACATGCTCACTTTCATTCTACAATTTATTTAGAGGGAGGCAGAGAAAAAATGGGAAGGAGAGGGAGATAGATTTTGAACAACCTTAAAAATTTAATCCCCACTTCTCATGCACACCTAGATGTGAAAACGGTTCCTTGCCAAGCAGAGAAAAAGCTAAAAACAGGCAGACAGGTTTGCTATGTAACGCTTGTCTAAATCCTTACTATGCTCAGATATTTGACAAGAAGTCAAAATGGTTTTTGTTATTTGTGGGAAATTCAATAAAATCTCACTGAACAGTTACTGACCTAGAATGGTACCTTATCAGCCAGGAGCACATGAGAATCACTTGTGAAACCTTTAAAAGATTGGCTGCCCAGGTTCTTACCCCAAAGAGGAGAGTTTACAGACTGAGGTGGGGCTGGGGCAAGATCAGGGACATTCTACAATGCGGATCTTTTCTAATAACTGATATGCTTCCTTGCTTTCAAGTATCTGTCAGAATCTCATAAACTCTCTTAAAATGATTTTATCATTAGTTAAATTACCTTTTTAAGAGCGTTCTAATTAGGGTCAAATCCTAAGAATGACTGCATATTGCATGTAAAATAGCACTGAAAATCACAATGGAAAATTTTCCCCCTAACTAATGCAATTCACCAGTAACTATAAATTAAGAACTAGACTTACCCGTTCCATAGCTGCATTATGATATGGGAGCTCCTCCTCACTGCAGAAGATAATAATATATGTGAAATGGATGAAATCAAAGCAAACTTTTAAAACTTACATACCTACATGATGTGCAAGATTTACTGGACATCACAAGAGTTACAGGTTTCCATTCTACTGTAGTCAATTGAAAACAGTATCTGTTCTGTAATAATGCTACATCTTCAAAGTTTCACACCTGCACTGCCCTATACAGCAGCCACTAACCACATGTGGCTCATTCAGTGCAGTTCATGCAGTTCAAGTGCATGAAGTCATGTAGGTAAAGATTGCCATAATGAACATTTCTATCACTGCAGAAAGTTCTAAAGCACTGTTTTGAGCCAGAGTCAGCACACTTCTTTTGTCACAGCAAATATTTAAAAAGTAAGTATTTTAGGTGTTAGGTACCATACTGTCTTTTCTATAAATATTTGACTCTGATGTTCCAGTGAAGAAGCAGTCACATATAATACGTAAACCAAGTGTGGCATTGTGCCCACAGAACCTTTATAAAAATGGCTGGTGAGCTGAATTTGGCCCCCAAGGGCAGTCTGTCAACCTCTCTACCCTACATCACCACCTCCACTTTTGGTTCCAATTATGATCTATAATAAATGACTGCTTAAACACGGTCTCCAGTGAATTTATGAATGTAACAAAAATCCACTTCTGTTTGGTATAATAAAGAAAACACTAGCAAAACGTCAAGATATTTTTTTGTTTTTAGAACTGGAAATCAGGCTCAGGACCTTGTGCTTGTCAGGCAGTCACTTTGCCACTGAGCTGTATCCCCAGCTCCTCAAGAGATTATTTTTTTTAAAAAAGATCGTCAGGTGTGGTGGTGTATGCCTGTAAACCCAGCACTCAGGAGGCTGAGGAGGAGGAGCACCGCAAGTTAAGAGGTCAGCCTGGGCTACACAGTGAGTTCAAGGTTAGCCTGAACTGGATATAGCGAGACCCTGTCCAAAAAGACAACAAAACAAAGTTTCTCTGGTACACGTATGATACAATACCTAATATGAAATAATTGGAGATTCTCATATTAATTATCAATAATATAAAAACAATGCTACCCATAAAGTAAAATGTTTTCAGTCAGCAGCTTTCTCAGTAGTACTGATGTTCTGTCAACAATATGTATATATTTGTGCTTTAGCTTTTTCTTGCAACCAAACAGTACCACTTTAAAGAGCATGACATATCAGTACTCTAAGAGTTCAGCATGTTCAAAGGTACTCTTCTGCTACTGGGAAAAGTCCTTAGATAAACCATTGAGCCACAGCAATGCAACTAACAAAAAAAGTATAATCACCAAAAGAGATTTTAAGAGTTTAGATTCATCATTTCACAGATAAGAAAACTAACATTTTCACTTAGTCACTTAGTCCAATATAGAAATATTTCAATACTATCTAATCCAGTGGATTCAAACTAAGATATTCAGCTAGTGCTAGAGCATATAAAGTAAAGGAACAAAGGTTGTGAAACCAGTTCTCAAGAAGAAAAACTTTGAGAATTAAATACAAAAAAGATTTTGAACCTCAGAGATAGAGGATAATATAAAAATGTGGTGCAGTTTTCCTACACAGATTTTCCTTTATTATTTCTTAACCTAAAACTTTTCATGCAAAATATGCTATGGGCAGACACAGATCTCCATAGAACTTTTCCCCCTCATGTCTCTGTGTTGGTAAGTGTTAATGTCACCAGCTTTTCAAAGAGAACACAGAAGAATGGTATCTTGTCAAGGGCTCCATGAGAGTTCCCAAATGTATACTGGCACACTGAAAAAGCTCAGTAAATGCTGAATGGATGGGTGGAATGTCAAATGCATTCCTGTGAAAATACACAGATGCATCTTTACCTTGCCACCTACACATATTCTTCAAGCAGAGGAATGGAAGAACTATAATATGGGTGAAGGTGGAGTATTTCTTTAGGTAAATAAACTATGGTCCATGTATCAAATCTGGCCTGCCGCCTATTTTTGTGTACAAAGTTATAATGGAACAATGCCATGCCATTCATTCAGGCCCTGTCTATGCTTTTCATGCTACAGTGGCAAAGTGATGTAGCTGTCATAAAGATCATGTGGCCCACAAACCAATTCCATTCAGCCTCTATCTTTACACAAAGTGTTTGCTAACCCCTGCTTTCAAGAATTAAGGTTTATGGGCTCCTAAAGGTTGTATAAAGAAAACACTAAGCTGGTAAACAATCACATCTTTTAGAAATACAGAAAGTAAAACAGTAACAGAGCTATCCAGGGAAAGAGAGAGACTAACTGGATATATTTGTTATCTACCATTAAACTTTAAATGTATTGATGATTAGAACATGCTGCCTCTATTCTCAACAACTTGGATGGACTATTTCTGCAAATGTAAGATAAACTTGCGATTGTAAACTTAAATCTTAGTTTGCTACAATCAGTACGTCAAAAATACTGATTAAATTTCATTGTTTTCAAAGTAATTTTATCTAAGTTTAGATATGACCTACCCAAAATTCATAGGATTGTAGAAAGAGATCTAAACTCTTGTAATCAAAACAGATAATCTTCAAAGGCAAAAAAAACCTTTATTCTGGTGCTCATATATTTGTATAGTCAAGGTAAACTAAGACAGCTTTATAAATACACAAATTTTGAAATTTCATCTTCTCTATTTTTAGTAAAATTTCCTTTCAATTTTGCTATTAATAACTCATAACTTAAAAGCAATGTTTAACATTATCCAAATACCAAGCATTTTTGCTGAGCAGACTAGCAGTAGCTATTTTTGATTAAGCAAGCTTGATTTCTCTGTTGTCCAGCTGTAACTACATCACAGTCACAAAATCTGGGGATAACACCCCACCACTGAGAACTAAACAAAGACGTTGTTATTTCAAAATATTGAGACAGGCCGGGGGTTTAGCTCAGTGGTGTTAAGTGCCTGCTTGGTAAACGTGAGGTCGTGAGTTCAATTCCCGGCACCAAAAAAAAAAAAACTGAGACAGGATACTCTAGCAACAGCTTTGATATTTATTATGAAATCTATTTCAAAATCAAATTAATAATAAACTGTAATTGTTAATTACTATCCCTCTTTCGTATATAATAACAAGTAATTTGAGTTTCTAAAATTGTAATTAGATATGAACCCTGAAGGCTTCAGAGGTTACAAGGCTTTTTTTTTTTTTTTTGCCATTCTAATGTATTGACATTGAACTTAAAACCCAATTTCATTAGAGAACCAATCAAAAATTAAAAATAAGAGAGTAAAAAGAAATGGTCTTTTGGTCAAGTTATGACACAGAGTAATATTTAAATGCCTATGTTAAATGACTTTACTCAGTAGTAAAAAGAACTCCAGTTTACAGGAACATGTAATAAAACCCACCACAGCAATCTCTTGAGAAAGTGTTTTACTACAAATTAGCATTGTAACAAAAAACAATGGGTTTGGTTAAATTTAATGAAGTATATTACATTAAAATCTACTTCTATGGCTCATTATTTTCATTTGGGCTCCCTGCTTTAGGACTGTATCACAAAGTAAATACAAAAAATGAGTGTGAACACTATTACAAAATAGTACTAATCTGCTTCAATTTCAAAACACTGGTGAGCTTAACTACCTTAGAACATACTGTAACAGAAATGATCATCTAAGTGGTCATCAAATAGAATATACTGCAATAGAAGTGATCAATACATTGCAATAGATATACTGCAATAGAAGCATCCTCTCATTAAACACTCTTCCCACACTTCTCGTTTTCTTTCTAGGCATTTCCAAGCATTTACTCTGTATTTCTCCTATTTAGTACCAGAGGCAGTAACTTGCAGTACACTATACTGGTTTAGAGTCCTGCAGTGAGAATGTGAAGTCCATACCCCAGAACTGACATTCACTGTCTGTATAACCTGGGTAACTTATCTGACCTCTTTGTGCTTCAGTTTCATCATCTACAATAAAGGAGGTTTAAAAAAAAAAGTGCCTATTCCAAAGTTTTTAATAGGAATAAATGAGTTTAACCATATACAGGGCTTAGAATAATGCCAGGCACGCAGTAAGTGTTCAATGAACATTAACATATATTATTATTAAGGTAAGAGATTGACTGACTTTTGCACACTAAAGTCAACTGGAACTCAGTGCAAAGAATAAAAAAGAAGTACAAAAACTTTTGGACTGTCAAACACAGGGTAGGCTTTCAAGTCAGAAGCTCGTGTTTCTAAGGCTCGCCTCATGTTATTTCAAGCAAAAAGGAAAAAAAAAACTATGTGATTAATAGACTATACAAATTTTCATTAAGCATATACAAAAATTATTTTATATTTTACTTTAATACTATATTTTCAGACTATATAAATTTTCATACATAAAGTTGTACTGAACCATTTTATGATTAAAAACATATTCTAGTAGTTCAATCTCATCAGAAATACTTGGAAAGGTCAAAATAAACAGGGTTGTATCTTCTGAATTAAAATCTAGCCTGGAACCTAGAAATCTTTTTAATTCCCCAGTTGACTCTAATATGCAGGAAAACTGGAGACCTACTGATCTTAACAGTCTTACTGTACAAATCATCCTTCAAAACTTCACTTATTATCTCAGATCTGCATATTAACCCACACAAGTGTACTGTTATTTCCTGTCACATTTATAGTCAAAGTTGACTTTTTTGTTTAAATGAAAGTTTAAATTTTAACAGTATTTAAATTATAATCAAATACTCTGTTAGGTCAATGAAGTTCAAAGTCCTCTCAATATTGTTAGGGGCAAGTTTCAGATACACTAATGTGATTAGGAATAATATTTTATCTTTGTCCACAAGTTTATAAAGTTTCTTACATTTATTTTGTCAAACCCTGAAGTTACGTGAAAAAGTTACTAATTCTTGTTTTCAAATGAAGCACAAAATGGTTAACTAACTAGAGACCAGCAAAACCACCCTCTAACTCTTAGAACTGTTTGTCTGCTTGCTTGCTTGCTTGCTTGCTTGCTTGCTTGCTTGCTTGCTTTACCCTCAGAAAATATGCAATAAAATAATTTCTAAACACAAGAAAAAGCTACACTGGAGAAAATAAGGTGTTAGTATCACAAGTTCCTATTATGAATTATAAAAGAAATGTTTTTCCTTCAAATTTAATCATATGTTATAAAGGTACATAGCGGTGCACGCCTGTAATCCCAGCACCAGGAAGCAGAGGTGGGAGGATTATTGTGAGTCCAAGACCAGATTGTAATACTAAGTGAGTTCAAGGTCACCCTGAACTGTATAGCAAGACACTGCCTCAAAAAGATTTAAAAAAAAAATCATATGTTATAAAATTTAAATTCTTAACCTTTTCATACTTATAATAAACAAAGCTGGACAAGAATAAATTTGAATAAAAATTCAGTTAATCTTACGCTGTATGGAGTCAAATGAAGTATGAGAGGAATAGAAGTCTTTGGTCTGTGGGAATCTGATTTAACAGTGCCAGAAATAAAATAAGTGGGTTTACCTCATTTTATAGAGGTGTTTTTAAGAGTTAAAATTACTTTAACTGCTTTATTTTATAGTGGCCTATCCTTTTCTCAATTCATATAACAAACTCAGGATAAATGGAACTAATTTTAAGAAGCAACCTTGTTACTGCATTTACAGCTATAAGGAAGATCAATGGTATTTCTTTACAATGCTCATTTTCAGACTGTATAACACTAAGGTTTTAATTGCTAATTATATTTTAAATGCATTATTTTATAATTATTTCAAAAGTACAAATTGTTATGCATGTACATTTAATTCTGCTACATTATTAATACAACTAATTTACTGCATTTAATGTTCTTATCAAAACCAAAAAAAATACTAAAGATTGCATTCTTAACTATAGTTCAACTCTAATCATAGAGGAATGATTAGTACCAAAAAAGTACTAGATTTTAGGGTCATTCCTGGAATCTTGTTCACAGAATTTTTATTAAAAGAAAATCAATATAATATAAAAATTAGAATAAAAAAACATTATCTTTCAATCTATGGAACTTACTGTAAAAAGCCAAATCTATCTGTGACTTTGTAAACAAGATAATCAGCATCTTCCCAAGGTTCAATCTCTGCACCTTCTCGTCCCTAAAATCATAAACAAAGAAAAAGTTATTTGAGGTTTATAAAACTGAGTGGTATTTTAAGTAAAAACACCAAAAACCAATATTTTATTAAACCCAACTATTTTTGGAAAAGCAATCAGTATTTATAATTACAAACTAGGTAAGACTCTTGTATGTCAGTAACAGTTGATATGCAGCTAAGCCTTCATCAGACTGGGCTCCTGAGGGAAGCTTCCAAGGAAGGAGGAGTAACAAGGCTGAGAAAGCAGCTCAAGAAGGAACTGATAAACTTTAAAAGGTCCAAAGTGAATATTTCTCAGGGCAAAAATGTTTCTTGTCTTTTGTTTTGGTTTCTCAGAGGAATAGAAAATAGACTATATGCCTCATCTCTCCATTGCTTTGCTGTATAGCTATATTGGCCTTGAAATAATTCTTTCCAGTAAAAATTGGTCATCCATGGTCATACTGTTTCTATAATTCTCACACAGAGAAACTGTGAGGCATACTTGGCAGTGGTTGTTCATCTCCTCTTCCACCTCTATGACACTGCCTCTTGCAGGTCTCCTAATGTCTTTCTGACTCGTGTGTGATTTTGTGCTGGATAACTCTTCAATTGATATACACAGAGTACTGTCCTCATTTCATTTCTCTGTTAGGTTGTTCTTAGGCTGTTAACAAATACTGGTAAGTGTAGGAGCCTAAAACAAAAGTACATCGATCCCTCAAATTTTAGACTCAAACACCCAACTGTCTAGCAGAGGCCTCCATCTAAGTATAGTTTACAATGTATGCTCATGTGTTCCCTAAATAGATACTGATGCTGACCACCCAGTGAGCAAGAACTGCTGAACTCATTTCTGTATTATAAAACAAAAAATGCCCAGATCCTGGCCTGTAGTAACTGCATGGGGTGAGGCAGATGCATGCAAGCATGAATGAATGATAATTCTATCAGTTTTCTATCAATTAAGCAGTGAAATAACCTAACTAGGCTTTTCATGGACCACAGTAAAACCTAAAAACAATAAATTGTAACCGCATTTGATGTTTCAAACAACCAACTTAAAAATACACTCTGAAAATACAACTGTTAATTTGAATACCCCTGGAAGCAGATCACAGTTCAGATGACTTCTTACAATTTCATGTACTAGCTATCCTCAAATCAAACATTTTTTAAAAATGCAGAATTACACAGTGATGCAAATATAAAACATGACATTTATAAATAACTACTATGACATTATAAATCACAGGAGGTATGGTAATATACTAGGAGACATGTAAATCACAACAATTGTGTTTTTCTAGGACATCAAGAAATAGATCCCATACTAATACAAGGATAAAATGCTAATACAAATTACATATATAGTACAGTATCTAAGATCATGGTAGTGTTTTATAATAATGCACATAAAATATGCTTACTATGCACATTAAATTCTCCATACTCCCTCAACAACTTAACAAATACATAGGAACTGTTCCAGGTACTTAGGATAGGACAGTAAACCAAAAGAAATCCCTGTCATGACATAGTTACATTTGAGAAGAGCAGACAACAAATAAGTAAAATATACAGAATGGTGATACAGTAAGTTTTACAGTGAAAAATAAAAGGGATACAGAGTGCCAGGGTGAAGAAATGTGAGTAACCAGCATGGAGGTCAGAGAAGAGCTCCCTCAGAAGGCAGTGTCTGAGGAAAGATTTGAGGGGCAAGGCAATAAGGCAACAGGATACACAGAATGCAAAGCAGAGTAATAGGGCAAACGACTTGTGGCAGAACCAAACCTGAAGGCTGAATAGCAAGAGACTAGAGTGGCTAAAAGAAATTGGAGGTGAAGTAAGAGGAAATAAGATGAGCTTAATGTTCCCACAAAGTAAACTAACAGCTCCTGTAATTTTAGCTCTGCAAAACAAACAAACAAACAAACTATATGACTTTTCGAATAAAATTTACTCAACAAGTAAATATGGATGGATACTTACTCTGTCATATTTAGCAACAATTTCAGCTCGTTCTTTGGCAAGTTTGAGTGCTACATCCTGGTCCGAATCTGTGGAAAGATCAAATTTAGGTGAACTCTTATTCAAAGACCTCTAAAGCTAAGTAATTACAAACCAAGGCAAAATTAAAAAAAAAAAATTGCCTAAAATGAAAAATCAGCAAAATTCTATAAATTTAAAAGGATGAGTTAAAAATCTATAACTACAATTGGAATATCAACATATCTGCCATTTTAAATTTACTTCAAAAGAAAGTAAATTTATTAACACAGCATATACTCAGGATATAATAAATCTTAGCCCTCAAGAATTAGTTATAGATCTAGAATTTTATAGAAATAGGAATTGAAATAGAAACTAAAATGAAAAGTTCTGTTTTCAGATGATATCCAGTTGGACAGAAGATAAGAAAATCATTAAAAAAGGCTTTTAAAAATCATGATTTTTTCTTCCAGCTACATAAACTAGTATAAGATACATATCAGAGGCAGTGGAGGCCCTGGCAGCAGTGGGGAGAACTAGGATGGAAGCAATGACCCTGCCCTCCAGAAGCAACCAGCTGATGCAGAGGAACATAGACTGAGATAATGGCAACTGAAGTAAAGAAACAAGCTAGAGCCAAAATCTAGCCTTTTCCCATAAGTCAGTACCATTTTCAGAATTTGGGGGAAGACAACAAGAAGTCACCAAGAAATAGGTACTCCCTGCAAACCAGTGCCATGCACAGGCCACCACCACTGGGGAATAGCCAGACCCCAGCCCCTTCTCACATGTAGGCCAGGAAACAAGAAGAGCCAACCCCACCCCACCTCCACTCCCCACAGTAAACAACTGGCTGATCAGGAGAAACCATAGCTATTGAGGTGAAATGCAATTTGATGCTTATGATGTCTGGTGTTTGTTGTTTCACTGACTTTGCAGGTCTAGGGGAGGTGGTCTGATCATCTATTCAGAGGATAATGGTACACAGTGTGACATCTATGAGGGATCTCCTTCTGAAGGTGGTAGCCACTGTTAATTCCCTATTATCTTGTTTTGAAGTCCTGTATCATTTGTATTGTTTTGCTGGGTTGGGTTTTACTATTTTGTTTTGTTTGATTTTGCTATATCTGATGGCATGGGCAGCTATTTCAAAGATAGCAAGATATATTATGGTAGCCATTTTGGATTTACTATAGTCTTGTTTTGAAATCCTTTATTGCATTCATTGTTTTGTTTTTATTGGTTCTACTGTGTTCTATTTTGTTTGATTTTTACTGTCTGAAGGTATCTATAGCTATTTTGAAGACAAGAAGGCATTATAGTCACCACTGTTGATTTCGTATTTGTTGAAGTCTGTGTCACTTACACTGGTTTGTTTTGATTGTTTTTGTTCTGTTTTATTTTGCTTGGTTTTATTCTCTTTAAAATAAAATTTTTTTAAAAAGAAATAACCTAAAGTATGTATTGTTTGATTTACTTTACAGGCCTAAAGCCAGTGGTCTGAGCAACTGTTTAGAGGATAGCAATATGCAATACAGTAACTATGATAGATTCCCTACTGTCTTAGTTTTGAAATCCGGTATCAGGGTTCTCACTGTTTTATTTTGTTTTAATGTTTTGTTGTATTCCTTTTAAAATTAAAAAAAGATACATATCAGTAGCTTAAAAAAATTTTTTTGTATTGCCTGATGAAAATACTGCCCATTTAGGCTTTTGTGTCCTTTCATCAATTGCCTCAACAACTATAATATGTTGTTGAGGCAATTGTCTCTAGTCTCTAGTTTTACCACAGCCACACACACACACACACACACACACATACATGCACACACACACACACACCTTTCTTTTCTTTTTTGGTACTAGGAAACGAACTCACGACCTTGCACTTGCTAGGCAAGCAGTATGCTACTGAGCTCTATCTCTGGCCCCCAAACCTTTCTTCTTTAACAGAGATATCTTCCAAAACCAAAACTGACAACCAAAGCAGACACCATGGCATGAAATGGTAGAGATATGATTATATATTCCAAGTCTTATAAATAAAAAGATCAAGGACAGATTGTATAAATCACATCTCTAATCAGGAAAATACAGCACTGTAATGAAAAACTAGGCAAAGATCATGAGCCAAAAATTCACAAGATTAATTCACAATACCAGTAATGACTACATTTGTGTTCTTACTAAGGCAGAAAATAAGATACTACCAGGCAGCAGATACTGAGCCTAGCGCTACACCATGTCTTATCACATTTAATTTTCACATTATTCAAAAGCAGGTATCCTTAGTAGTCCCACACCAGTGATAAAGTTCAGAGATTTTAAGCAATTTGTTCAAGGCCATAAAGGTAGTAAAAGCAAAGATAGATTTGAATCCTCATCTTTACTTCACATCACATAGCTTTCATCACCAAGACTTTCATTACGCAAAGACTTCCAGTTAAAGACAGCAGATGGATTACATAGTTTTATATCCATTTCTACTAAAAGTCTTCTAAAATAACAATTTAAGAATTCGTGAGACTTGCCCAGGCTTCTAAAAGCCCAGGAATTGGTGGTTCTCAAGAAGAGGTAAGGGTGGGATCAAAAAAAGGGAGTTCATTAACAGGATTCTCTTTCATAACTTCGTAAGAGTTGAAGAAGTACATGTGGCAGAGGTAGGTGCAAGGTGGAGAATCAAACCATCATTCTCCAAAGAGGGAAACCAATGATAACATCTAAAAATTGAAGAATCAGGAAGTGGCAATATAGGTATATTACCTATTCCTCTGGGCCTAAACACAAAGCCAATCAAGGAAAGGGATAAGGTGGAGAGGGGTAACTTCTACCTGGATGTCAACTACTTATACAAGTCTGTCCCAGATTGCTGGAGCTGTATGCTAATTATAGCTCTGACAAAAATTAAATTTAAGAAAACCAAGACATTGGGAAAAATCAACCTCATTAGTAACTAAAAAAACTTAAGTTTTAAAATATCAATTTGCATCTATCTCTAGTGAAAAAAATGTACTAATAATATTCATTTATCACAGCATGGGGGAAATTTACAGTTCCTTATGTTGAGAATAAACACACAAATGCACAAGTTTTAGAAAGTACATAATTCAAAAATATGTTATCATAAATCTTTTAAAAAGCAGACATATCTTTTACTCAGAAATCCCATCTCTAGAGATTTATGTCAATGAGATAATCAACCACAAGATAAGCCAGGTACACACCTGTAATCCCAGCACTGAGGAGGCTGAGGCAAGAGGATCACTGGGAGCCAAGGCCAGAGCAGGTAGAATATGCAGTGAGACCCTCTTAAACACACTTCCCCAAAAAAAGCCAACATTGTTTATAGCAGGAAAAATGGCAAAATGGGAACTGGTATATCTTTTAGGTTGGAGGGAATAAATATTACTGTCACTGTTTTCCTCTGAGTATAAAATGTTAATATGCTGTCCTCTGGTAGAATTGTAAATAATAAGTACACAGAATGGGTTAATAAAAAAATACAAACTAGTTGTTAGATTTTTACAATGAACTATGCAAACATAAATCTGAAATACCTGTATTTATTTTTCCATTACCCTGTTTGACTTATGAGCCTCTTTCAATTCCTTTTTCCCCTTTGGCTACTCAGCTTTAAAACATTACACACATGCTTCTACTGCAGGTAAGGAAAGCAAATTCGTAAAAATTTATTACAAACTAGGGAACATGACTACTTATTAAACTCCATGTCTACTACTACAGCTGTCAAATATAAATTTCTTTGTGATTAGGCAAAATTCTATAGATGGATATTTTCACGGAATTTTTTTTTTTTTATTATCAGTCCTTTATTCTTCCCTACCAGTAGTCCTAGAAGTCTCATCTGCATTTCAAACATAGCAATGAGAAGTTCAAAAGTAAAAAAGCAAGAACTGGAGCCCATATGGAGTTGGGAACTGAAGATGCTGAGCATCAAAAGAAAGCTATGGCAAACCGCAAGAGCAGATCATTGTCAGGCCAGAGATCTCCATGAAGAAAAACTTACCCATGTAACAGAGGGCCTGCTAGAATAAGGTTTCCTACTTTGCTGAGAGAAAGATCAGGTATACTAATCTCAGCAGAACAACTGAGTCTAACCAATAATAAACTCTTAATCTCTAAATTCCCTTAGACATTTCTTACCCTTATATTTCCCCATAAGAAGGAAATTTTGTAATATTAGTGAATGTATTCTAAAAAGAGACTGGATTTAAAGCCAAACTAATTTTGTGAAATATATCCAAATGTGCTTCTTTTGTTTTTGGTACCAGTAATCGAACTCAGGACCTTGCACTTGCCATGCAGGTGCTGTGCTGCTGAGCTATATCCCCGGCCCCAGGGTGCTTCTTTTAAGAGACAAAATAGAAATGCCCATCTTTCCCAACATGAACTATGTTTATTAATCCACACTGTGAGGCATCCATAGGAACAAAGTAGTATCTTTATGCTGGGTTCTTATTTTCTGATCTGTAGTTGGGAAAGATGTACTACAGTAATCAAGAATAGTATTACACTAATTCCTCTGGATGTTTTCTGATTACTTCTTTAGAAATTTCATTGAAAGAACAAGAGTTTACCCTAAAACACTGACAGCAGCAGCAATATTGTATCTGTGTACAAATATGCACAAAGTATGCCCAGGCACCTACAAAGCAATGACAGCTGTATTGTTGGATACTTTTCACTGGATGCCATACATTTTTATCAAATAAAAGTTTAATAAGGGCTTTATGGTATAAATTCACATTTATCTTTATACTCCTTATGTGACAAATCCATAATTTGTTTATCTGTAAAAACATGGCTAAAAGATAGGGCCAGGGATTTAACTCAGTGGTGTAAGCGCCTGCCTGGCAAGCGCGAGGTCGTGAGTTTAATCCCCAGTACCAAAAAAAAAAAAAAAAGAATTACTATTAAATACTATGGTAGTTAAAGGTATAACTCAATGTAATTATTACATAATTGTAGCTGAATAAAAAGTTGCTGTCCTTAAAAATAAAACCACATCGGAAAAATGTGCAGCAACTACTTTAAATATCAGCCTTCTTCCTTCACTAAGATAGTAGTTCTATGCTCAAGTAAACAGAAAAATATCTTTGGGCCCAAATTTATGGAAAAAAATAACTTTTTTCTAAAGCTTTTTTATTTTGCTAAATTAACACCAAATTAATACAAAATTAATAAATACCAAATTCAGTCCAACAAAACAAAATTGATAGATCATTTTTCCTAGTGTACTATTTTGCTTTGAGACAGGGTCTCAATATGTAATCCAGGCTTGCCCAGGGTGGCCTCCAATTTGCAGTGATCCTCCTGCCTCTGCGTGCCGGGATTATAGGCATGCGCCACCACACCCAGCCCTATTGCACATTTTGACAGATCACTATTAACTATATAAAACGGTATCAATTTTTAAAAGTACTTTACCTTTTGTTCGATAATCAATCTGGCCTTGGGAAATGACAGCTGCTTCAGTCCTCATAGAGTAATCTATCTATTCCAAGATTTCATTATTCTAATTCTCGAGCACACCACGGCTCTTGGTGGTACCTCACATATTCTAGCTAATTATAACCAAAAAAGTGGAAGGCAACTAGCTCTACTTTAAATTCATTATGAACAAGCAAAGCAATCTTCAAAAAGTCTGAGATGCATTCTGTCTTTTTTCCAAGGACGAAAAAGGACCCTGCTGTAGTTACATGCACTGCAGATATCAGAACAAAGATGATATTTGTTGAGAGTGAAAACATGTCTTTCAGGGTAGTTCTCAACTATGAGCCACCCAGCCCACACCCAGCATTCCATTTAATAACAAACAGGGGCTTTAACCATGCAGCTTCATAATATGCCCGAATCTTGTGCTTCGAAATTAGACACATCCTCAATACTTTTAATAAAACTTGGAACAACAAAGAAAATTTTACTTTGATCACTAAAGGTAAGCAGAAATATTCTTCTCAAGTACACTTTATATCTTACCACAATTTCAATGATAAAATTTTTTATACTAGGGACTAAATCCAGGGCTATTTTACCACTGAGCTACATTCCTCCTTTTTCTTTTGAGACAAGATCTCTCTAAGTTGCCCAAGTGGGACTTGAACTTACCATATTACTGCCTCAATCTCCTTCAATGCTGAGATTACAGGTATGTGCCAGAATTCCCAGCTAATGATAATTTTTAATGTGAAAACTTCAACCACTGATTCAGACAGTAAGCAAATATGTACTAAGCAGTGGTTTCGAACATTTTAAAATACCACATACCTAAATGCAAAACAAGTATTTCATGATACAATATGTAAAAATACTAGAGCATGGCATGGTTAAATTTTCTTTCCTTCTTCCAGTTACTTTTTTCCTTAAGTGAGCAGGGATCTATAAATTTGAAAACCACTTGGCAAAAGTAGTATCTTTGAGGGGTGCCTATAGATATTAATTACACTCTATTGGACATTAGTAAGTTAAGTTTATGCTCAGTTTTTAAGCTAGCGGTAATATTTAACAAAAGCAAAAGATCTCAAGCATAGTGAAAGGGAAAAATTTCAAGTCATATACTGATAATGAGAATTCACTTCACATTAAACTTATTGGCTAGAATAGTGTAAAGCACTATTTGCAAAGTTGTGAGAAAAAATTATGAACATATATGAGGAAAAATAAAAAGTTTTAGTTATTAAAAAGTATAGTCAGCTGAATACTAATCCTCCCCTTAAAAACAAAAAATCTCTACAACCTAATCTTGGGTAAAGGCAAAAAAATTGATTCTCCCCTTGCAGCTCTAGAAGAAACCAGTCCTGCTAATGTCTTGGCTATGGCCTATCTAACCTCCAGAACTACAGAAAAATAAATTTGTGTTGTTTAAACCACTAAATTTATTGTAATTTGTTTCACAGGTATAGACATAAGGATTCAAAGTTTGTTCCCTATGTAATGCTTCTTTTAAAAAAAAAAAAAAAGGAGGCATATACAGGAAAAACAATCAACGACAAACAGTACTGACACTCCCCTTGACCAAATAGGCTCCTTCAAGCCCTGTCTTCCTAACGGTTTTAATGTTGGCTCTATCCTGTGTTCACCCTTCCTAGCCCAGTTGTAGCAATAATCTTGCTAAATCACTTTAATGAAAATCTTCCAATGTATGACATCTGATCAACTTGATAGCTGGTAAGGGTCCTCATCTCCCACCCTTGGTATCTGATTTCCCTTGGCCTGCCTTCAGCAAGAATCTTGTTACACCGGTCTCCTCTTAGTAATTTTTCATCCACTGACCATCTCTTACCCTTACTCACAAATTCTTGTCCTTGTGTGTCTGGAAGTGGGCCCAATCTCTCTTCTATTATAATAGTCTTGACATGTATTTCCCTAGTCTTAAATAAAAATCTTTCTTAACCATTTAATAAGTGTCAGAATAATTCTAACAAAATCAAGCAGGCAGACATAAGATCCATTAAGTCTCAAGAGGTCATGTGTTATGGTTTAAATATTAAGCGCTCCTCAACTCATTTATTGAGGGCTTGATCCCCCATGCAGCAATGTGCAGAGGTGGGACCCAGAAAAGTGACTGCATTATGAGAACACTGATTTCATTAGTGAGTTTATGGCTGAATGGACTTATAAGGAGGTAGAACCCAACTAAAGGAAGGCAGTGACTCCTCTGAAGGGTATATTTTGTCCGTGGTATATTCTTTACTTTCTGCTTCTTGGCTCCCATGAGATAAGCAGCTTTCCTCCTCCATGCTGTTTCTGCTTCAGAGCCAGTCAACCACTGACTAAAGCCTCTAAAACTATAAGCTAAAATAAACCTTTCTTCCTTTAAATTCTATATGCCAGGCTTTAGACCCAGTGACAGAAAGTTGACTAATACACCATACTTAGACATTTCCAGGTGTCAAATGTATAGTTGCTTAGCAAGTCACCAGTCTATACTAGAATAAATGCAAAGTATCTTCATGAAGCAAATGAGTTCAAAGCAACATATAGATCACACACATTATAAGCAATATAGTAAAAGCTTACCCAAAGGCCCCCATAAGATAAAAGAAACCTCACAAGCCAGCAAAAAAAAAAAAAAAAAACCACAATGAGAAAGGCCACATCCAAGTACAGTAAAGTACAAAGGGGTATGTTTAGCCACGACCTTGATAGTATGAGAGAAAGTGAATTCATTAAGTTTTGACATTTTCAACATTAGGATTAATTTTCTTCTCTACATTTTTCAGAGTAAAGTAAATGACATTAGCATTATTGTGATTATGGCACATAAACCACTCTGAACATAAAACCTCCCTTCTAGAAATAACTACTGTTACTTACCTACCAAAAATACTTTCTAAACTATATAAGAATCTTCATGTTTTCATATACTTACACATATTTTTTGCAATGGAAATTAAAGATGAAGCATTATGGGGTGAAGAGCTTAGTAGGCAATAATGATGAAAGGCAAGTTGAGAAATGAGGAGGCAGAAACTACAATAAGCAGAGAAAAAGAACTATTGCAGAGAGCAAAACTGTATCTAATACCCAGAGCAGTCACCATCAGAGACCATTTAGCATAAAAAAAGAGACCAGCTGATCCCTGAAGATGCTTTGTGCTTCAGTTCCTCATGGTTTTCATTTCTAGTTCAATGGATTTATAGCAAATATTCTTTATTTTTCCTGAAATAATTTAAATAAGTTATCTGAATTCCCTAATTTCATCTTAACTTTATACCCAAATAAATGACACCTCTAATTCAATAATGGTTTTAGTCATTTGTGATAGTTTTCTTACCCTACCATAAACCAAAATATATCAAGAATAAAGATTCTTTTAAATGTTAAGGTCTTAGTAGGTACCAGGGCTTAAAACTTTAGCATTTATCTGGCCATGTTATATAGATCTAAGGCCAAATGCTCAGAAAGTGAACAAGCAGAGTTATGCAGATCAACACCAAAACACAACTGAAAACAGACAAACCAAGTAAGAAAGGCTTATCAGCAAAGAGAACCTGAAGTACCACTAACCTTTGATTAGTGGTTCTGTGCAAGCTGAAATATGGACACCTAAAGGGAATATACACCTATCTCCCCTGAGATAACTTGTTTTAAAATAGTATTCTGGGGCCAGGTATTTAGCTCAGTGGCATATGTGCCTGCCTGGCAAGTGGGAGGTTGTGAGTTCAAACCCTGGAAATTTAAAAAAAAAAAAAAAAAAAGAGAGAGAACAAAATAGTATTCTGGGATATCTCAAGTTGGGGCATCACCTGGTGGTCATCTGAAAAGAACTGATCCAGGATCTCCTCCTGTCCCTTTACTCTCCCCACCTGGAAGACATCCATAACCCAGTGGACTGCAGCCAAGTCCTGCTTCCATCTTTCACATCTGCACCAACTCCAATGTACACAATTAGCTTTTCAAAAATGTAAAAACCTCAAAAAATTTAATTCCTCTATCTTCTCCCAACTCACATATTAATGCTTGAAAATCGTTTGGCTTTTTCCCTCCTTTCTTGGTAAACAACACTAAAGATCCTAATCATAGCCACAATTATAAAAATAGTATAAATAATTATGATAACAAAAAGGAGGGCCAATGAATACTGGACAAAGAATGAGGGCCATAAACTCAGAGGTGACATATTTCTTCTTCAAAACAAATTTTATGTAAACTTTCAGATTTTCTAGTTTAATATATAGCATCTGACACAACAAAATCATTCAAAAGAAACAAACCTAGGCTCTTCAATATTAACTTTTAATTATCAGCATACAAATGATTTGTAACTTTTTATTCACAATATTTTTATATCACTATTAGCATTATCAGTATTTCATTACATCGTGTTTTAAATGAACAGTTTTTAAATTTTCCTTAATTTTGCAGAACATATTTCTGCAGATAAATTTCATTAGAAGCCCAACTGCTAAGCAAGTAAAATGAGTTAAAATGAAAGAGCTATATAGCAAAGTTCTATTAGCCTGGCCTCCTCCTCAGTCATTGTGACCCTAAGCCCTGTGCAGCACCACTGCCAGGGCTCAAAGAGCAGAAAGCACACTGCATTTGCAGACTTCCTTTTCTAACTGCATTTGCAATGCTACTGCTCAAATAATTTTCTTTCTAATCAGACTCCAGCTACCATCTCAGTTATCCTACCACAGTCCACACAACTCCCCATGTCCTGCGGGTCCTTCTGCAAAAAGAAAGATCAAGCGTATATAACTGGTAAGTTGTTTGTTTTTTTATGTAAGCACATATTTTTAAGATCAATAAGAACAAGGCATCACCAATACTTTTTCATACAATACAAAGCATCAAGTTAAGTAATTATGTTTCTATAACTAAAAAGTTTAAATTATATTTTTAACACTTCCTGGAAAAGCTTCTATTACTTGGTTCCCAATTTCTAAAAACAAAATAATTTTTAAAATTCTAAGAAACAACTGCTCACAAAGACATTATAATACACAAAAGCAGTGTTATTTCTCAAATTTAATCAAAATTTGAACTGTACACTGCTCTATCTCACCACTACTTTCTGTTATAAAAGTAGAATGTGGCCAATATGTCTTTTGATCTACCATATTTCCACATCTGGTACCTAGTGAGTATATTTATTTACATGTCTTTTATATTAAACTATAATCTCCACAAAGGACAGTGCCACTTATCCATCCTGGTATTCTCAATTACTGTACTTATCACTACCTATCACAATGCCTAGAACATACTAAGTGCTCATTAAATGTGTGTGTGTGTGTGTGTGTGTGTGTGTGTGTGTGCTTTAAAGATAGGGTTTCACTCTGCAGTTCAAGCTGGCCTTGAACTCCCTTATAACCCAGGTTGGTCTCAAAGTCGCAATGATCCTCCTGCCTCAGCCTCCTCCTCAGCTTGGATTACAGACAGGCATGTGCTACCAATCCTGGTTAATATTTCTTATAAGGATAAAAAGTTAATGAAAGTTAATTATTCAACAAAATAAATATTTAATATATTCATGTAGGTTTAAAAATTAAACTCATATCAGGTAAAACACCACTGAAAAAGTATACTTTTGCTAAAAATTCTTAGCTTTCTCTTACATACTCAACTTTTAATTCTATTTCAAGGTAGCATTTAAAATTTTGACTCTAGTAAAACTGAGACATGAGAAGTTCCAATGTGTTTTTTTACATTAGCATTTCTGATTATTGCGAAGTCTGCCATAGAGGCCCTTAGAAGACGCAGGACACCAGAGACTTCTCTGTTCCCACACACCCTAGTGCCAGCTCCTCTCCTTTATCCTGCTCCCAGTCTACTAACAGAACTCCAATCTCACTTTCTTTGCCAAAAGTTTCCATTTTCTTGGCTGTGTGCTCCCACCATGTGTCAAGTCCTTGTGTGTGGCCTGCAGTCACTGCAACACTCACTGGTCTCTGCCACACTCCCCACACCCCCTCCTTCCAAAGGAGGCAGAAGGACTCTACAAATCAAGGGTCTGTAACTGTGCAGGTGAAACATACCTGAAATCCCAGCACTATGGGAGGGTGAGGCATGGGAATCCAAGTTCAAGCCTGGCTGAAGCAAATTAGCTGTTTCAAAGCAAAACATAAAAGAGCACCTGGGAATGTAGCTCAGTGCTAAGACCCTGGGTTCAATTTTGAGTACCAAAGGCAAGGGGTCAAGGATCCGAAAGCAGCAGCCACTCTCTCTTAGTTCTGCTTTCCACACAGGAGGGCACCCATCCTTAGCAGGCCACTTAGGTAGTTGGCTGTGTTAGTAGCCATCCAGTGGGTAAGCCAAGCAAGATGACAGTCCCTTTCACTTCCAATCAGCCAACAGAGAAGATGTCTATCACCTGTGCCTTACTTCTTATGAAGAAATAGTACCATTACTGACTTCCAGTAATCCCCCAAATCAGATCAGTAATGCCTACATTTATGTATAAGATGACTCACAGAGAAAAAGGATATGAAGTGATGTAACAATACTTAAATGTCATTACTACTGGTGAGAAACATAATTACCAACTTGAATAAGTGTAATTCCCACATTTGAGGGCAGAGTGGAATGACACATTGCCAACACATACTTAGAACACATACTTAGAACTGAGACAAACATATGACTCATTTTACTCACTTTAATTCACCTACAGTTGCTGATAAACTCAAGACTACTACACCTTAGCTGCATTTTCAGTAGAACGATTATTTCAATAGATGACACAGGACTGGTCTGTAACAACTCCTTGTTCTGGATATTTTCTAAACTGTTTATTGAGAGTTTACTATTTGAAGGATAGGCATTTAACATGCATAGTCTCAATCCCAATAACTTGCTTTGATAATTTTATGACTAACATCCTTCCTCAATTTACAAGGGGAGGATGAAGGTGTGGAGAGATCAAGTATAGTAACTTCAGCCATATGGAAAGTAACCTGAAGAGCAAGACTTAAATCCAGGCTGTCCAGCTTCTAGTATAAGTAATTAATCTTACTACAATTTTTCTTACTGCCACTTGTCTTTACATTTCTTTCCTTAGAAACAAATTTTGAATTCTTAACACTGTATTTTCTGGATTCCTACAGCCTTCTAGTCTCAAGAAATTATCCATTATTTGTGAAAACTGGAGATAAGTTATGTTTTAAAGAATCTAAGAACAATTTAATGCAATATTCTTTGTGATCATAGGCAAGTATACCCTCTATGATGTTTTAAATTGTGTGTGCTTGGATAATCACAGGAAACAATGAAAACCTGCAAATATTTGACCTACTACTCACCAAATGGATATTAACATTAACATTACTAAAATACTTAATGCTTCTGGTTGATACCAAATCAACTGCCTTGTCAATTTCCATAATTATAGAAAGAATTCTGTTGAACCTACTTTATTTACTTACTTTTCACAACTCTTTTCCCATATCACTCAGAACTATAAGCATGTAAAGTTTTATTCATTATAATAAAAGGTCATGTTGAATTTTCCACTAGAAGGCTTCATTCCAGCAGACGTTAACAAGAAAGAATGCAATTACAATAAATTCTTGTCAGCCAAATATAAGAAAAAGAGAATAGAAGAGAATTCATAGATCACCATCTCAGAAGCAAATTAACTGATTCTACAATTTGGCAAACCTTACTTTCAACCCAAGCTTTTCTACTCTTTGAACAACTATTTCTAAGATGATAATATGCAATTTACCAACTAGTGATTTCTTAGTTTTTTTTTTAATTCTGTACTATTTCTACCCTTTTTTTGTTTTGCTTTCTCTAAATAAAAATAAATTACATCTTCAATTTCAAAAAAAATATTATACTAAAGCCAAATTGTGTCCAAAATGACACACAAAAGAACAAAATATTGCCTAGTACAACAGAGAAGCACATAAAAAGAAATGTATCATCATGCTCTGAGTTACATAAGTATTATCTGGTCGCTGCATGGCCCTTGGATTCATCTTATAACACTAAATGGGATACAGCAAAAGTGCTCATATCATACTGAAATTGTCATTCATCATTTTTTGAACAGTTCCATTAACTCCAAAATTCTCATAACATACAGCTGCTTTCAACATGCCTCACCTAAGAAATTCTAGGAAACATTTCGTAAACAAGCATCTCATATGTGTGCATGTGTTTATATTATATGTATTCTTTATATTCTGTTACTAGTGTGCTAATAATGTTGTATTTGGCTGGTTTGTATAAGATTTACTCTACATAACAAATATCAAAAGTACTAAACAAATATGCTAGTCACTCATCAGGAGACCAAATAAATTAAGCAGCAACTACGAGCATGACTCCTAAGAGTTAGCAGTTATTCTGTATAATGTAAACTCTCTCTCTCTCTCTCTCTCTCTCTCTCTCTCTATATATATATATATATATATATATATATATATAATCTTATTTAATCTCACATCAAAAGTATGAGGTAGGCATCATTATTATTCACTAAACAGACAAGAAAATTACTAGGTTAATTAACCTACAAAGATCACATATTCACATATCTTTTAAGTAGCATTCCAACAAAAGCAGTAAGACTTGAGGGTGCTGTAATCACTCTGTATGATCTTTGAATAAACAGAATGACAAAGCAAATAAACCAAGGTTTGTCAAGAAAATCTGTCAACAAGGATACCTCAAAGTAGTATTAATTAAATATGAGCAAGAGACAAGGAAATATCCTGAAGTTGACAGGACACCAAAGGAGGTGTTTCTGAATAGACAAAAGGCCAGAAACGCTGCAGGGAAAAGGAAGACTACACAGGAAGACCAGCTGTCTAGTAATATTTCACAAATGGTTAGCTTTTACTCTCCAGTGGGTACTATGCTAGACAATATATTAGCCTGCTTAACAGTCAAACAACCCTATTGCCTTTTATATTTTACAAATACCATCAACTGTGCATTTCACAGATGACAGAGAAGCAGACCTTAGTAGTAAAGCAACCTAGGTCAACCCTGGGGTGAGAGTCTCAATTCAAACACACATCTAAAAGGTTTTAAAGTCTATGCTTTTGTTCACAATGCCACAAAATTTGGTGATGAGGGTAGACAATAAGAGTTTGTGTATTTCCAAATTAATAAATCATAAGCTACAAAGAAAAGAGCACACAGTAACCAGGAAGCAGGCTAGATGATTTTACGGTGTGCAAATCAACACACTCTGGTTGTGTTTTTGTAAGTGACTATCTTACTTCAATAAAAATAAAAATCTTCCTAGATCTGAAAATAATGAATTCTCAGAATTATTTATTCCTATATACTTTGAGATATCCAAGCTTACAAGGCATTTTACTCTACTGATAGTATACCACTGCTATGGAGTTTTAAGGATATTTAATGTATTTTCCTGGTAAAACATGTAAGCAAAAATTTCCTAGTGTTAACCTTGGGTAGCTCAATATTGTTTTAATACCACTACATATAATGAAGGTTTTTTTTTTAATGTTTTATTACTCATCAAATGCAAGACACTGGACAAGAAATGAAATCATGAGTTCTCCACAAAAGGCCTCCTTGTGGTGTTTTTTGTTTGTCTCTGATTTATACTATTTGCAAAATCCAGTCTTTCACTTTTTGATATTTTTTAAAATATGTAACATATATTCTTCAGAGCATTTGTTAACTCTAAAGTAGTCTGAACTTTTAAAAAATTCCCAACACATCTACTACTGTAAATTTGCAGTAAATATTGTGCAAATACTTTATTATTTACCTAATAAAGACATCTTCATAAAGCAAGAGATGCTATTCACAAAGCTGAAGGATGGGGAGTGAATTTATTACATCACTGCTTCAGTGGAGGCACAGCTGCTTCAGACAATATTCACTTACTAAAATTATAGAGCTAATTCAATTTTAATCTTTTTAATATCATTATACTTAATTTAAAGGAAGAGTAGACACTTAGATTTTTAACTGTTAGCTAACTCAACTATCAAAATATAAGTAAAAGAGTTTTTAAGTTGAAATAGTGAAAAACCAGCACTGTATTAACAGTATATTGGTATTTCTGTATCTTCAATAAAAATTGTGTAGGACCAGGAAATAAATCTTCATTGCTGCCATTTTTGCTGATTACCAGAAAGGTAGGTAATAAAGTCTCCTTAGCTTTACACTGAGACAAAATGTGAAAACTATTTCTACAAGTAGCTGTAACTGATCTAACATGTTTGTTCTGCAGGACTTGTAGCAGGCCAGGCAGGTGTTATAACCATGCAGTTGAGAGAAACAACTGAGACTAGGAAACCTGCCTATCATAGCGCCAGACCAACAAGGGAAGGACAAAGCTCAGACAGACTGTAACTGATGCTGTAAGAAAAGTATAGCAACATTCCACAAGAACATAACAAAGAGAAACTGACCCTGGCTGAGGAAGCTGGAAAGACCTGACAGGAGTTGGCCTTTTCTTTAACATCCCCTCCCTATTTAAGAATGTAAAATATTTGTTTAGTCTTGAAATTCACTGCCTAAATTATACAGCTTTCCTTTACTTCTTTTACTTCTGTTGTTTTTTTCTTCAGCCTTCTGTGATAATCCTTTCCTCTGCATACACTTTTATAATAAGTAACAATAGTGGTTTTCTCAAGATATAAATGTGAATTTTACATTGTGTGTAAGGAAGAAATCACTGAGTTTAGTCAATGAACATAGCTCTCCAACTAGTTCTTAACAAAATAGTTGTTTTCTCTCTTCATGAAAGTCTATAGAGAGGCTGAAACCAAAAAGGAACAAACCAAAGAATGTAACAGCCTCCAAAAGAAACTAATATAGTAGTATCTTGGAAGTATTTTTGAATTGAGCGATTAGTTAACATCACCTCTTTAGATACAATTGATCTACAGAGGTCTTTAACGATGTATCTTATCAGAACTGTATCACCAGAAGCCTAAAATTACTCCAGTAAAATCATCAACCATCTGTGGGGAAAAAAAAGAAAACAACAATAACAAAACAAAAAGAAAAGCTAAAATGAAATTCACCAAAATGCTAATGTATTAAATGCTAAAAATGTTAACAATGACACTTTGGAGAAAAATAAATGTAATTTTTTTCTTCAGACTTTATTTTTTCTCAATTACCAATAAGAGGCATAAATTGTTTTATTATAAAATGTTTTTATAGAGACAGGCCATATGCTATAATTTAGAATTTTTTTAAATTTTCCAAATACTTTTAAAGCTTTTTAATAAACATTGTACTTTTACCATGTTGAGTTGGCACTGTACAGAAATTAGTAGCCATATTAGTCTAGAAACGTTAAACTTAATTTTTTTTCCATTTGTACAGAGGTAACACACTATTAAATGTAACAGGTCTTATCTACATGGGTTTGATTACATGATGAAAAAGATAAACATTGTGCTGACCAGAAAACTAAACTGATGAGATTTTACATACAAAGTTATAAAACAAATTATTTTAAAAAGTCATCTAAATTAATCAAAATAAATCTGCCCTCTGTGGAAAAACAAAATGGATTAAGCTTTCCAATACAGTATTCATTAATTTAAAAATTACTGAGCACCATTTATTGCTACTATGTCTAGCAATTATGAATAAAACACACACAAAACAACATTCCCTCAAAAAGCTCACATTCTCCTGAATCAAACTCACAAAACTCCACGAAAATAATACCCTTAGTACATGTATTTAATATGCTTCAAAAGAAAAAGGTTTTATCTACAAAGAAATATCTGACAAAGCCCTTAAAAGAATGGTAGAAACATTCCATGGACAAGGAAAGAAAGCCAAAAAGTTACAATGAACTACCCCATCACAAAATGCACACGCACGTGTACACACACACACACACACACACACACACACACACACACTACTCCAGTGCAACTGGTATACCTACTTCAATGACAGCTTTCTCAACAGGAATGTTGGGCAGGAAGGACACATCTTCAAACTTTTATCATTTCTCCTTCACTTTCTGTTATCGCAATCATCTACCCACCACAATTGGATAGTCTATCCTACAGCAGAAGTGTACACACAGAAGAAACAAGGCTAGGATAAGAATAAGAAGCCCTCAATAAGAGAGAGTACTTGGGTTCCATCCCCAGTACCAAAACAAAGGGGAAAATAAAGGAAGAAATAATTGGGATTAGCAATTAGTTTGATGCCATAAAGTCAGTCAAATAAATAAAGGCATAAAAAAACCCAGAAAATAAACAATAGAAACAAAGTTTTACAAAGGGAGAGGTGAAGAAGGATTAAAGAGAAGGAAGGAGAATGAGGGATGAAGAATTTTAAAAATATTACATACAGGTATAATTTCCCTATGATGAATATAATCATTATGTATGTCAAAAGTATACCAATGAAACTAATTAAAAAATTAAACTTTCAGTAACAATTTAACTTGTGTTTTCATACTATTAACATATCATTACCTAAGTATTCATTCATTATTACCTGCGTCATTAAGAATTAAATAAATAAGATAATGGCAAATAAACTTTTTAAATGATGCAAATTTTTCTCAAAAAGAAAATGCTAAAAACAAGCCTAATCACAACCCAATATTTTTTTTTCAGTATTAAGCAATGTCTATATAATCTACCAGACACTGCCTTCCCAATAGTGAATACATCTGAAAAAAGTACATACATTTGAAAAAGGAAAAACAGCAATAAAATGTAACTCCCAAAGAAATTTGCACTCTAACATTCAGAATTTTAAAATAAATAATAATCTTTCATATAACTGACCCAAGGGCCAGGGATTTAACTCAACGGCACAAGAGTCTGCCTGGCAAAGCATGAGGCAGGAGGTCATGATTTCAACCCCCAGTACAAAAAATTAAATTTCATATAGATATAAAACTGACCCATGAGAGAAGGGGAAAAAGTTGCCAGGATACCAGGAAATAACTTGTCTGGGATTCTGAAAATACTTACTTAGGTTTCTTTACAGTAACCTATTACCTTTCCTAGTCTACTGCCACACCCTCGATTCACATGGTCAAAGCCTTATATACGGAGTTCAATCACATCCAAAATGAAATTTTTACACAGTAGGAAATGAATAAAACTCTTTTAAAAGTCCTCTTCAGAATGCTAGACTATATGAATTATGCTAATTTTCACACAAAATACCACTATACTCTAAACTCATTGACTATAAAACTTTTTGCAAAGTGATCAACCATGCTTCTCATTGTGGAAAACTTCTAAGAAAGCATTGTCTCTAATTCACTGAGTAAACTTCCTGAAATAACAGAATACATTTCTAACAGTAATCTAAAACTTTCTTTTATAAGTAAATAAGCATGATCAACTTCACGGTGCAGCAAAAGACTGGAAATGATACAAATGTCTATCAATTCAGTCATTAAAAGTCATGAAGCAAACTCATAAGTACTGATGGGGATGTATTCCCAAAGTATATTGTAAGTGGCGGAAGGGGCTCAAGGCAGGTTTTGAACACTGTTATGAGTTGTTGGGGCTTACACACATACACACACACACACACACACACACACACACAATCAATGACTGTCCTAGGAGAAGGGAGCCCCTAAATGGGTAAGGACATCACCTACGTGGGTGAATGGAAAAAATATTTATTTTTCACTTGCTCATCCTCAGTAGCCCTTGCACTGTTTATCATATACATGTACCACCTAGTCAAAACACAAAAAGTAAAGGTCAATGTTAGCATAAAAATTCCTCCCAGTGAAAATACTTAAGATTTAATACCACTCCAACACAGCTCCTAGCACAGAGCACCTTCCCTTCTCTCCTATGCTTTTACTTAGCTGCAGTGATGAGAACTGGCGGGGGGGGGCCCTCAGATAGAGAAGGAGCTTAACTTTTTGGGATTTAATGTCTTCCTCCACACACCAGCTTTCTTATCGTCCAAAAGAAGGGAAAATGTAAATTAAAAGAGAAAATAACCAGAAAGAAAACCAATCAATACTTGTGCAGCTGATCATGAAGGTGATATGGGACCACAAAATAATACAGGGGAAATATATGTAATTCCCAACCTGCTAGATCCCCAATATGCTGAGTTCGGTGTTGCCCAAAAGAATGAATTCTGAGGAACAATGGTGGTTAAGAGTAAGAAATCTTACTGGGAGAGAGAAAGCAGGGAACCTAGAAAGTTGGTTGCCACAGACTCCATTTTACAGAGGAGGCTTAACAGAGCAAAATCACAAGGTGGGTACAATGTAGGACAAAACTATGATCAACCAATAAGATTACTAGTTACTTTGGTAGTACTGATCCAGTGGGGAAACAAAGTAAGGTACTAAGTGTACATGGAAAGAACAAGGACCTTTTTTGAAAGAGATGCATCAGGAGGTCTTGGTCACCAACTTGGGTGATTGCTGCCTAATTAGCATATCGATTATAGGATACTGTTTATCCTTTGGGGAGGTATGTAAGTCTGGTCACTCCATCTGTATCTTGAGGCCTGGCCTTCAACGAATGGGTCTCCAGCCACAGTTGTAATGTGTTCTTATCTTCAGCACTGACTCCTTCAAGGGCCTAGCCCTGTCTGATTGCCTATTCCTACCTACCTTAACTGTCTATAATAAAGGCAGAAATGGAGCTGTGATGAGAAGAAAAAGATTAAACAACTATGTTCTACCTTCTCAATATATATAAGAAAAGACAAGGCATAGAGACACATATCCTTGCTCACCACAATCAGGGGTCAGCACTTTGCTAAAACCACAAAATTCAAATGGTAATACAAATGCTAAAGGCGTTATTACATTTTGATATTATGGACTAGTTCAAACAATTCAAAAATAAGTACGAGCCAAGTAACAAAATTTAAAAGAATCTGCCTTACCAGATCACAATACAAATTCCCTGATTAATTCACCTACCAGGTAAAACAAATTTGAGTTGTTTTGAAATGGCTCTCTTTAAAACTTTCATTTATTATGCTTAATACCTAGACACTTCTAAAGAAATTTTTTACTTTAAACCTTATTTTCCATATAATGGTTATCTTGTCAACCACAGTACTGTCAATAATAGTTCTGGAAACAATAGTCCTTTTCAAGAACATAACTTTCAAGGTTGGCAAGGGAGTCATGTAAACAAAAGACTTTTATAACTATTCTGACAAACAGATCACATGATTATTACTGTTAATGGCAAGTTACTTTAACTGACCATTTTTTAAATACAGCCAATCTAGCATCCTTTAGTTTCCAACAAAATCATTAATACTTGACAATTTTGCAACTTTCTATTTGCAAGGCTCTTTGCAAGTATGCACTAAGAAACAATCAAAATACCTGGCCTCAAGATGTTCATAACCCTGCAAATGAATAATGTAATCCTTCTCATAAGAAGTGTTCGCCACAGGACCTTACTAGCAATAAGCAAGAAGCAAAAGGAACAAGTCCTCTCAAAAGCATAAAACAAATACAAAGACCAGACATGTTATTGTACAATGCAAACTGTTTTTTTGTGTGTGTGTGTCTGGTTTTTTTTGTTTGTTTGTTTTGTTTTGTTTTTTTTAAGACAGAGTCTCTATGCAGTTCAGGCTGGCCTTGAGCTCACTTGGTAGCCTAGGCTGGTCTCAAACTTGCAACGATCCTCCTGCCTCAGCCTCCGGAGTGCTGGGATTACAGTCGTGAGCCGCCATGCCCAGCTGCAAACTGTTTTTAATATGGAGAGAAAATTATAGAAGAGTTAATGACCTAATCAGAATCTCATCAACATCATATATATTCCAGTATTATAAAAAATAAGAGCCAATTTGGATTTTTCTCCTATGAGATACCTTCAGTTTGGCTTACGTTCTTCCAGAATTCTAAGCACATCTAGAATCAAAAGTTAACGATGCTTAGCAAGAGTACTCACATGCCAACAGAAACTAAAGTTAATTGCTTACTTCCTTTTAAATGCTATCCAGCACTATAAATCTTTGGGAAAATATGGTCATCTTCATTTATACTATGCTTTAGAAAGGGCTTTCCTACTCGATTATGTATGGAACGTCTGTATATCTACAAATACATACAAACTTAGTTTTCCTAAAATTTATAGTACAGAGTTTCACAGCAGTCTGATTCATTTAATAAATCAACACCATTCCACAAAAATAGTCCATATACCAGTAATTTTACCTCATTTCTGACTTTGCTTTTGTCCAATTCAACAAAATTCTCAATAACTGCTCAATCACTGTTGATGTAAATGTGGGCAAGTCACAATGATTTATAAACTTCAGTCGCTTCACTTATAAAAGAATACTGTGCCAGGTATAGTGGCACATACCTGTAATCCCAACCCATGGGAGACTGAGGCAGAAGGAACATTGCAAGTGATCAGCCTGGGCTACAAAGTGAGTTCAAGGCCAGCCTGAACTACACAGTGATATCCTATCTCAGAAAGACAATAAATAAATTAATAAATTAATTAAAGAAAATTGTTAGATTAGCTAACATTTATTAAATGTCTAGTACCATCTTAAACTTAAAAAAAAAACTATTCAAATTTATTCCAAAATAGTTTAAGACTATAACTCACCTAATTCTAAAGACCTAAACTTAAAGGTTATTATTTTCTAATCTACTTTGAGCTTCAATTCTCATTCTATTCATTCTGTTTTCTGTTTGAAGATAATTCTACCTTGAAAAGGAACAACCACCATAACAGATGGAAACAAAAGAATTTGGGATTTACATACAGTTTTGTCATGTTTACAGTAGCAGTTATCTGTAAGTAGCAGTTATCCAGTCATTAGTAATCTTCAGGATCCAAAACATACCTTTTAAAGTATTTTTATTATTTTCTAATGAATAACTGCAGATGTCAGTTCATTTGTGTCTGAGCTTTCCTTACACTACTTTATGTTTTTTTTATTTAAAGAAAAAAAAATTTGAAACAGAAAGAGGGTAGAAATAATAGAAAAATCTCAAAAACAAAACAAAACAGAAAAACAAAAATAGTAACCAGTAAGAAATCACTAGTTGAGAATTACATATTTTCTTCTTTGAAGTAGTTGTTCAAGTTACAAAAGTAAAGCCTACAAAGTGGATATCCAAACAGTGAGACTGCAATCAGTTTTGTTCATCCATCCAACTAAAACTTTAGTAACATGGTTATTAATCCCACACACTCAAACATCCATGCAGTTATATCCTTCAGAATACTTTATTTTCCTCTTTTTTGCTTTACAATAACTATAATCCATTCTCGTAAACTACTTAGAAGTTCTATACATGTATAAGTCTCTACACATATACCTAGCCTTTCTGTTTTAGAGGGAGAAACAAATCAAAACAAGTCAACAATACAAATTCCTTGAGAAACATGAAATGGAAAGGACATATAAAACCACAATACTAGGTGATCTACGGTAGTTACTATGATGTCTCTTGTTGTTTTCAATAAAATTGTCTATATCGTCAAAAATAGTGTAGTTAAATTTAGCATTGCATTACACTATTAATAAAATCTAAACATTGGAGACATTATAGGACTTCAAAGGCAGTTAACAATCAAACCAGAATGGGTATCCTATTGAATCCTGTCATCTTCAGAGTAGTTACCCCTATTCTCAGACTCGACACTCTCAAGCATACCAGATTCAAATAAAATCAGTCAAGATAAAACAGTGATATAACCAATCTTCTCTGTCTTATCTCTGCAATGCTATTTTTCTGTCATTGTTGTTTGTTTACTTTTCTCCTTCATTCCACTGTCTGCCCCTTTCTTTGAGGCCTTTCTGCCATTATTCCTGGAACCCTGGTGGTTTTCTTCTCTCTCTCTAGAATGTCCTTCAGTATTCTTTGCAGGGTTGGATTGGTGGTCACAAACTCCCCCAGTTCCTCTTTGTCTTGGAAATATCTTGTCTCTCCATTAATTTTGAGAGACAGTTTTGCAGGGTACATCATTCTGGGTTGGAGGTTATTTTCTTTCAGGGCTTGGAATATTTCACTCCAAGCTCTTCGTGATTTGATGGTTTGCATTGAGAAGTCTGCTGTGATTTTGATGAGTTTTCCTTTATAGGTAATCTGTTTCTTTTCTCTGACCACTT
>PVLA01011873.1:35000-49123 GCA_004027455.1 Hydrochoerus hydrochaeris | reverse complement strand
GGGATAGATCAACTACACAGAAAATCAGCACAGAAATAACAGAAGTGTATCACACCTGTGAACAAATGGACTTGATAGACTTATACAGAGTGTTCCACCCAACAGCATCAGAATATACATTCTTCTCAGCAGTACATGGGACATTCTCTAAAATAGACCATATACTAGCTCACAGAACATACTTAAGTAAAATGCAAAAGAATTGAAATTATCCCATGCAGGTTATCAGATCATAGCACCATGAAACTAGAAATTAATGATAAAAGAAACTGCAAAAACCCCACAAACACATGGAAATTGAATAATACACTCTTGAGCAATCAGTTGGTCACAGAGGAAATTAAAGAAGAAATTAAACAATATTTACAGGCAAACAAATATACAAATACATCTTAACAGAAACTGTGGGACACAATAAAAGCAGTCCTCAGAGGAAAATTTATTGTGGTGAATTCCTACAGCAGGAAAACAGAATGAACACAAATAAACAACCTGATGCTACACCTCAAACATCTAGAAAAAGAAAAGCAAGCCAAGCCCAAAGTGAAAAGAAGGGAGGAAATGATAAAGATCAGAGCAGAAATCAATACAGTAGAGACTAAGAAAACAATGCAAAGAATCAGTGAATCAAAGAGTTGGTTCTTCAAAAGAATAAATAAAATTGACAGGCCTCTAGCCACCCTTATTGAAAAAAGGAAAGAAAAAACTCAGATTCATGGAATAAGGAATGAAAAGGGTTAAATCACTACAGACCCTGTGGAAATACAGAAGATCATCAACACCTATCTTGAAAACCTCTACTCTCATAGGTTCGATAACACAGAAGAAATGGACAGATTCCTAGAAACACATGAGTTACCAAAGCTGAGTCAAGAAGATGTAAAACTGCTGAATAACCCAATTTCAATTAACAAAATTGAAAACATAATTAAATTCTTACCAACAAAGAAAAGCCCATGTCCAGATGGATTTACTGTGGAATTCTACAAGAAATTCAAAGAAGATTTAATGCCGACACTCCTCAAAGTCTTCAATGAAATTGAAAGGGAAACAATTCTCCCTAACTCATTCCTGGAAGCAAACATTACTTTAGTATCAAAACCTGAGAAAGACCTAAACAGAAAAGAGAACTACAGGCCAATCTCCCTAATGAACATAGATGCAAAAATTCTTAATAAAATATTGGCAAACAGGATGCAGCAAATCATCAAGAAGATTATACACCATGACCAGGTGGGATTCATCCCAGGAATGCAGGGATGGTTCAACATACACAAAACAATGAATGTAATCCACCATATCAATAGAGCCAAAAATAAGAACCACACAATCATTTCTACAGATGCAGAAAAAGCTTTTGATAAGGTCCAACACTTATTCATGATAAAAACCTTACAGAAAAATGGAATAGATGGGCTTTATCTCAATATGATAAAGGCCATCTATGACAACCCAACAGCCAGCATCATATTAAATGGCCAAAAACTGAAAGCCTTTACCCTAAAATCAGGAACAAGACAAGGATGTCCATTATCACCACTCCTATTCAATATAGTGCTAGAGATACTAGCCAGAGCAATTAGACAAGAGAGAGAGAGAGAAATAAAGGAGTAAGGATAGGAAAAGAAGTTAAAATATCATTATTTTCAGATGACATGATACTATACATAGAAGATCCCCAAATCTCCATTGAAAAACTCTTAGGTATAGTATAAATAAATTCAGTAATGTAACTGGATAGAAAGTCAACACTCAAAAATCAGTAGCATTCCTATACACTAATAACAAAACCACTGATACAGAAGTAAGAGAATCCATACCCTTTACAATAGCATCCAACAAAATGAAATACTTAGGAATTAATCTAACAAAAGAAGTAAAAGATCTATTTAGGGAAAATTATAATACCCTGAAAAAGAAATCGAAGAGGACCTCAGAAAATGGAAAGACATCCCTTGTTCATGGATAAGAACAAACATTGTGAAAATGGCCATTCTCCCAAAATTGGTATACAGATTTAATGCAATCCCAATCAAAATTCCACTAGCATACCTCACAGATCTAGAGAAACCACTTCTAAAATTCATCTGGAACCAGAAGAGACCTAAAATAGCAAAGGCAATTCTGAACAACGAAGGCAAGGCAGGAGACATCACAATCCCTGACTTGAAGTTATACTACAAAGCTACTGTAATAAAATCAACATGGTACTGGAATAAAAACAGACCTAAAGATCAATGGAATAGATTAGAAGATACAACTATAGCTACAGACACACTCAACCACCTTATCTTTGATAAAGGGGCCAAACACATCCACTGGAAGAAGGATAGTCTCTTTAATAAATGGTGCTGGAAAAATTGGTTCTCTGTATGCTGAAAACTAAAACTAGACCCATGCCTGTCACCATGTATTAACCTAAATTCTAAATGGATAAAAGATCTAAATATTAAAACAGAAACACTAAATTTGTTGGAAGGCAAAGTAGGAAGAAATCTTGCAGACACAGCTGTAGGTAGAGAATTCATGAAAATATCAAACTGCATGGGAAATACTTCACAGAATCAACAGCTGGGATCGCATCCTATTAAAGAGCTTTTGCACATTGAAAGAAATTCCTCCATAGTGAAAAGAAAACCAACAAATTGGGAAAAAATCTTAGTCAATGGTCCCTCAGACAAAGGACTTCTGTCCAGAATATACAAAGAATTAGAAAAAAAAATAAGATCCCCAAAATTCAAAGACCCAATCCAAAAATTGGTATCTGAGATGAATACACAGTCCTCAGATGAAGAAATATGAATGGAAAATAAATACATGAAAAAATGTTCACCATCATTTTCATCATTGGTCATTAAAGAAATGCAAATTAAAACCACACTGAGATTTCATCTCACTCCAGAAAGAATGGCCAGGATCAAGAAACTACCAACAACAAATGCTGGAGAGGCTGTGGGGAAAAAGGAACTTTCTGCACTGTTGGTGGGAGTGTAGACTGGTACAACCTCTGGAGGTCAGTCTGGAGATTCCTCAAAAAGCTGGGATTGGAAGTCCCATTTGACCCAGCTACTCCACTTCTGGGCATATTCCAAGAAGAACTGAAAACATCATACCACAGTGATATATGTGCATCCATGTTTATAGCAGCACAATGTGTAATAGCCAGATCTTGCAAACAACCTAAATGCCCATCAACTGAGGGATGGATAAAAAAAGATATGGTACTTTTATACAATGGAGTACTACTCAGCTATAAAGAATGATCACATTGAGATATTTATAAATAAATGGATGCAACTTGAGACCATGCTCATAAGTGAAATAAATCAAACTTACATGTGTAAATACCATATAGTCTACCTAGTGTAAGAAATGGTAAGAATACATAAGATACAAAAAACTCAGTAAACACAGTAAAAGGACAGGAATCTGCTTAAAGGGGAAAAATAGTATCTCAGGGAAAATGAGGAAAAGGAAAAAGGAAGGGAAAAGAAAAAAATATCTAAAATTTATAAACACACTTAGGATAGCTAAGATTTTGTGCTACAAATTCTAAAAGTTCTTGGAACAAAGTAATTAATATTCATAGGATTGGAACAATTATGCATATTATTTATGGTGATCTGAGGAACTCTTGAAGATCATTATGTAAAACAACAACCCTAGTTATGCTCATACCACCTTGTTTTGAAGGCCTATATTGTCAGTGTTTTGGGCTCTCTGCTGTTGTTGTTTATATATCTTTTTTCATTTCATGTTTTTCTAGGAATTTGTTTTATTTTTCCCTCCAATACAGAAAGAATAAATATACAGGTAGAGACTAATACATGTGTAGAACTTCTAAACTGTTTATGAGAATCGATAATATAATGCATGATGAAATGAACAGGTACTTTGAAGAAAAAGAGACACTAACATACCCAGTGCTGATTCCATAGCATCATGATGTGAAATCCAGCAATACTATTATTCTTTGTTCAGAGTGATTTTAGTCCATTTTGTTTTGTTTAATTTCAATATATGTGAAGGTATGGACAGCTATTTTGAAGAGAATGAGAGACATTATGGCAGTCATTGTTGACTTCCCTATTGTCTGGTCTTGAAGACCTAAAATGCCTTCATCATTCTGTTCCAATCAGTTCTACACTATTTGGTTTTGTGTGAATTCATTGTATGTGAAGATATGGACAACTATTTGGAAGAAAACAAGAGATAGTGTGATAGGAGATATCCGGTGGTCTTGCTTTGAAATCTGTGTCTCTTACATTGTTTTCTTATGATCTGCTTTGTTCTGTTTTGTTCTGTTTCATTTTACCCTCTTTAAAATAAAATTTTTAAAAAATCATGCAATGATTACAATAGCTGTATGTCTTGTGTGGGACAGTGCTCCTGGGCCTTGAAGTTAATGTATAATATTCACTGCCCCTCTCTCTTTTTCCAATGTTTGTGTCCCAACATTGTTCCTTAAGTAGTCATATTGATTATATTGATTAATACTCCTGGTAGAAATGATGAAAAAAATCGATTTGCTCTTGTGAATCTCAGCTATTACTATGATATCTGGAGAGCTGCTTCCTTGAACTCCATAAGAGCTCTTTCCTCAAACCTTCCATTCCTGCTCATTACATCTGCAGATGGAAATCAGGTGTGAAAATCCATTACGATGCTTCATAACAGGACAAATTTTGACTCTTATTGAACTCTCATGTTCTCTCTACCTTAATTAAGGCACAAGAACATTTTACTATGGAAAGAGAATGAGTTAGATTATGGATCATATTCCTTCTAATGGCATGCATTTCACCCAATTGGGGGATAATGCATTTCTTACTTCATTGCTTTTCAAAGAGCCACTTCTTCTTCCAAGGAAAGAATAAAGAGCTTGATTTTACTTATAAAGAACTCTCAGTTATCTATGCCACAAAAGAGAAATGAAGTATACAGCTGTTACCCCCAAATTATAACATGTTTTTTCACTAAACATTTTAAAATCCAAATAAAGAATAGCATTTAAATGACTTAGTGACATAGAATCTTATTGTAGAGCTAGTATACCCCTTAAATTTGTAACATGAAAAAGCAGTTGCAAACCTAGGCTTTGTCACCAGATGGTCTGTATTAGAGTCCTGGATTTGCCTGGACTAGCTGTGGGACCCCAGCCAGTTTAGAAATCTTCCCTTGTCTCCATGTTTCCCTCTGAATAATAGTGCAAAAATAAATTTAAAACAATAAAAAAACTGAGATTAAAAAATATGTAATAGCTTTAATAATCTTTTCATGGGCTTGAAGAGGTGACAGAGATAAAGCAATCCAGCACTTAGCATTAGTTTAATTTTTATTCTGTGCATTTCTGTCATAGAAAAGAAGAATAAGTTGAAAAAAGGAAAACTTTCCTTAGTCTTTCTTGGCTCTTAGTATTTAGATAAATAAGCTTCAATTTTTTAATTTTCTACAAGCTCCACTGAGAATGTGAGAGGTAAAGAAAAATGCCATTGATCTTACAAAGGGTAAAACAGAAAGAAAAAGTAAAGCAAACTGCAGAGTTGGTTCTGATTGATAGGTTAGTTCAAGTATGCAGACAGAACAATCTCTTGGTTCACATTTGCCAGCTTATTTCCACTAAAGTAGTCACAGCACAGGGCAATTAAATTAAAAGTCAGCCTAAAGTGTATGGCTTAGCTTTTGTTGATTCCCATATTACAATGATTACTAAGAACAAAAATAAAAATCTTTATCACTAATATCTATGATAAAGGCTGGATCTACAAACTTTGACAGTAGTAGACACTTTAAAAGCATGGCAGGAGGAGGGTGATTAGGAATTTGAGAGCCCAGGAGATACTGTTATATTTTGCAAATTATACCTGCTTTCATTTTCAATGAATTCCCAGGGAATCAGACAAGAACAAAGAAAGGATAGAGCCTCTTTTGTGCTTCCTGAATTATGTTTTTTACCTGTGTTTGTAGTTAAATGGGGGAAAAATGCAGAAACAATGATCACAGGTATCAGTTATTGTGTCTTTAGCAAATGCCAGGCATTCTGCCATGTTGTCTGTGCATTATCTCATTTAATCCCCACAGGTCAATGAGGAAGTCAATATAACTAGTACATTTAGATGAGGAAGCTAAATAGAAAGGTTGTTACTGATCCAGAGTCATAGGCTCATAAACCTCCAGAGTAATAGGAATCTAGTGATTTGGAGGAGTTAAAAGTGGGGAGTTGACCATTATCCAAACTTCCTCTAAGCACAAAAAGAAAGAAAGAAAGAAAGAAAGAAAGAAAGAAAGAAAGAAAGAAAGAAAGAAAGAAAAGAGTCTAAAGTCTTCCAACTAACTACCTTAATCTAGCATAGTTCTTTCAGCCCAGCAAACATGCAGTTCTTCCCAGTCACGTGTACTCTAGTACAGCATCTAGCTTCCATTCTTGATGTCAGAGGAAGATACCAACTTGCTAAGGAGGTATTAATCTTACAGATCCTGATGCCAAGTCCCCAAAGCCCAAGGAAACATATCTACTCCATAGGGTTACTCAAAGAAAAACACTCCTTTGGAAGTTCTTTACCTTGGTCTTAGAGTCACTCTGAATTTTACTTATTTCATACCTTTGGAAAGCATTCATTCATGTAGGAATAAAGCTTCAAAATCAGTTCCTGGGATGATATGAGGTCTTCCTGTTCATTAGCATCATAATAAAGGGAAAATAACAACTTATATGAGTCTCTTTTTAAATTAACAAATTGACTCTATTTATGAAGAATGTGATGTTTTGAAATGTGTATATTGTGGAATGATCCAGTCAAGCATATTGATCACCTCTAATATTTATTGTGCTAAAAACATTTAAATTCCTCTCTTTTAGTTATTTCTTTTCTTTATTTTAAAGATGATAAAACAGAATAAAATCAAAACAAACTGGTGTAAAAGATGCAGGACTTCAAAACATTATGAAATCAACAATAGTTACCATAATGCTCTGTGATTCTTCCAAATAGCTTCAGATAAATTTGGACACAATAAAAATCAAGAAGAACACAATAGAATAAAACAAATAGAAACAAAACAATGAATACAATAAAGGACTTCCAAACAAGCATATAGTAAATCCAGAATCACTACCATAATATAGCTTGCTATCTTTGAAACAGCTGCTCCTGCCATTGGATTTGACATAATCGAACAAAACAAAAGAGAATAAAACCCAACCCGACAAACCAATGGAAACAATATAGGACTTCCAAAACAAGACCATAGGGAATCAACAATGGCTGTAACTCTAGAAGATCACCCTAGATGTCACTCTGTTTACCACTATCCTCTGAACCTATCATCAGACCACTGGGCAAAGAGCTGCAATGTTAGTGAAACACCAAAGCACCACAGGAATCCCATTGCGTTTCACCATGATAGCCATCATCACAGTCTGTGTTTCTCCAGATAAGCCAGTCACTTATAGTAGGGGGTGGGAGGTACTTTTAATTTGCCAACCCACGTGCCAGAAGAGGCTGGGGTCTGTCTGTTCCAGCCTGGTGGTGGCCTGCACATGGAGCTGGTTCCCAGACTGGGGTTGCTTCCTAGCTTGGCTTTGTTCTCTCTATCTCCGGTCTGCGAATGGTACTGACTCACAGGGAGAGGCTGGAATTGGTCTGTCCCAGTCTGGCAGTGACTCCTCTGGTTATTTCAAAATATGCTATACGTTATTATTAACTACAGTCATTGTACTATATAACAGAATACTGGAAGTTATTCCTCCTATCTAACTGAAGAAGGTTGTACCCATTAACCAACTTCTCTCCTTTTTCCATCCACATTTCACCCTCCAGACTTTGGTAACCTCCATTTTACTCTCTACATCTATGAGTTCATTTTATAATACAGGGCCTATGTTATTTCTTTTGATCTATGACACATATTCTTCTAAGTTTTAATATAGCTAAAATTTGAGTCATCGTACAAGTGATAGTATCTACTAATCATCTTTACTGGTCGGGTTTCAGGGTGTGATATTTCCATTAACTGCATGAGTGCAAACAAAACTTACAGAATGGGTAACTTGCAGAGTGGGGAACAGAAACCACAGAAGATTTACTCCTTGATTCCCAAGGCAGTGAAACAGGAGAAATGAGAGGATGAAAGATACGAATGCTCATCATGAGATGAGAGAGAAACAAAATAAGCCCATGAGTTTGTTTTTAATTCATAGTACATAATTCATAGTACATATATTCTTATCTACGTCCAAAACTAGTTCGGGACAAAGAGAGATTAGGTTCCTTGTCCGATTTTTTCTAGTTAGGAGGACTTGTGAACTGAATCTACTTATGCCCTATGTTTCTCTTAACACCCAACTCTCCCACTATCATATAGTGAAGAAGCACCTTGACTCAATGTGAGGAGCTTAGGGAAGAAGTAGTCTGTCTGTGCTGCAGAAGACGATGAAATTGTGTTATGAGACTTTTTCCACTCAAGACAACCATTGAAAGCACTTTAGTGATAACAGAGTGGACAAAGAATAGACAGAGAGAGGCTAATTTGTAGGAAGAACAAATAAATAAGTGTGAATGGCAAGGTATTGAATAACAAGATCTAGAGATGGAAAGGAGGAGACTTGAAGCTAGAACATGATGTTTCAACTTCATTTGGAAGAAAACTACCATCACCTGAATATTTGTGTCTTCCCAAACTTCAGGTGTGGAAATTCATGTGCATGTGCATGTGCGTGTGCGTGTGCGTGTGCGTGTGTGTGTGTGTGTGTGTGTGTGTGATGTTGGGGATCAAACCAGGGCCTTGCACAGGCCAAGCAAATACTTTATTCTGAGTTACACCACCAGTTCTCGTGAGTTGAAATTTACATAAACTCTCATGTGATAGTATTATGTTTTGGGTCCTTTGGAAATGCAGTGAAGTCATGAGAAGTCTGCCTCAGGAATGGAATTGGGACCCTTAGAACAAAGGCTGAAAGGAGCATGTCTGCCCCCTCTATTATGTTAGACAACATCGAAGGCACTATCCGTCAATCAAGGTAACTCTCACCAGATACTGAATCTGCTGGCATCTAGATCTTGGACTTTATGGCCTCCAGAACTGAAAGCAATTAATTTCTGCTGCTCATAAATTATTCAGTTTAAGGCACTTTGTTCTAGCAATCCAAACAGACTAAAAGGACAATGGAGCTGCCAATTATGATTTCTCAATTTATCTTTTTAAAATTTTAATTTGGGGCAGACTGTTTCATCACATCTGTGCAGGTGGTGATAAAAATTCAACCTCTGTGTTTTGTAAATGAAACATCAGCGGAGAAGCTAAAATGGTTGATTTCCATATGAAGCCTTGGTTGTGATAAATTTGATAGGGGAGATGGGAAAATATATTACAGAAGCTTATATGAATAAGTGCCTATAAAGTGTTTGAATGAGTTGTGAAATGTTGGAATATACAAAACAACCTGATTATTCCAATACTCTATTTTTCAGATTCTTTAGGGGATATAAATTTTAACACTATCCATATGTTGGTCATTGGATGCTTTTAAAATTTTTCTCCCATAGGATGAGTGTTAATAACTTCTGGCCCAGATTTCCAAAAAGTTCTTTTTGAGAAATGCTAAATGATATATACATTAATTATTTCTAAGATGCAACTCTTTGATTAGTAGTCAGATCTCTTATAAGATCATTAATATTCAAGTTAAGATTTTTAGTCAGAACTATAAGTGGCCATGTTAAATTAATTTGCAAGACAATGGAAGAATATTTTTGAATGTATGAAGAACACTATTGCCATGCAAATACAGGTAATATACACATATATCTATGTATGTATATATGCATATGTATGTGTTTGCTTCTATTCAATTCAGCCCACAAAACCCGGTGATAATAATTACCTTACACCGGCTTTATGGAGGCCATATTGAATAGCAAAACAGTAGAAAGTACTTTGATGACATCTTTCAAAGTCTTTGCTAAGACAGCAAAAAAAAACCAACCCTGTTACTTGCAGTTGAAATGGGTGGTTTGCGCTTGACTTAATCTCAGTGTCTGTGACTTTGTCAGCAAAATATACAATTGTAATAAGTGGAATTTTAAAAGGCTGCTATTTGTTCTCTTCCCTCATTCCTTTATCACACCTTTAGAAGGTGTTAAATAGCAATACACATTTCTAAAAGAAAAGTTCAGAGCAAGTGTAATTGGGAATATGAAAGCCTTTCTCTTTTTCAAGCGTGACATGGACCTTAGTTTCAAGTGAGCAAAGAATTGATTATTTACTCTTTGCACGCAAGTAGACAGTGGAGCCATTCTCAGTCTCCTAAGAAAGGCTGTTACTATGAAATGCTCCTTCTCTCTGGAAAAAGTCGTTACCTTTTTTCTTACGCGTCAGCAAAATTCAGGCATGACTTTCCTCCCAGGTACGTCATGTTGGTGCTGACATCTGTGCCTGCCCTCACTGAGTCACCTTGGACAGGCCTGTTTTGTCCTTTACACCTGCTCTCCCTTGTACCTCCTTTCCCTTATTCCTGTGTTGCTCCTGCAGGCCTGTCTCGAAACAAATTTAGGGCCTTTAGTCAATGAGTTCAAACAAAACTGATTCAGAAAGCTTTACAGTTCCCGCCTTCTGCCGTCTGCTGACAATTGTTTGCCCCAAGCTTTCAGTCAAGTAGGCTTAAGTCCCTAATAAGCACAGTAATAAACATGACTTTCCAAGCACACCATCAGACACCCTGAAATGTGGCTGCACACCTTGCTTTGGAGACATCAACATATGTCTCAGCGGCCTGAGACCAGACAGAACTTTCAGCCTGTGTAGTTTGACCTCATCGCTACCATCACTGACCTCATGCCTGTCATCCTCAACAGCTCCCCATCCCCTCACTCCAAAACCTTCATCCTCCTCCTCTGCCCCGACCACTCGCCAAGATCTTCATGTGGCTGACTCCATATCATTTGAGTTTCTTCTTTAAAATCGCTTCCTTGGAGTGATCCTTCCTGGCCACCCAAGTCCACATAGCGCCACCAGCAAGCCCCTTGCGGCTCATTCCCTTATCCTGCTCTGTGTTTCCTTTTGCATTATCAATAACTGCATAGTTACTCACTTACTTATGTTTCTCTATCATCAGAATATAAGCCTCAGGAAGATACAAATTTGCTCACAAATTGATTCACAACTTCTTGTTTGAAAGCTTTTCCCTAGAGATCCTGACTTTATACATCTGCAGTGTGGAGAATCTGTGCTGAATAGACAGTCCAGGTACTTTGTTTTGAGACAAAGTCTCCCTGTATCGATCCTGCTGGTCTTGAACTCACTATCCTCCTGTCTCAGTGTCCTGACTACTGGGCTTACAGGTATGCATCACCTCGCCTAGCCAGGTAATTTTGAAATAACTAAGTGGAGTGGCATTTGGAAGGCACTAACCAACATTAAATGTTCCCTAAAGCCTGAGGTGGTCCCTGTTGTTGAAGGTTTATTTTGTTGTTTTGTTCATTTTTTAAATTAAATTAAATTGCTTTTTTGAACTGATCCATAAAAATATTTTTAAAAACCGTGTGACTTTTTGATACATGTATGTGTGTAATGTTTAAATCAGGTTAAATATCTATTTCAGCAAACATTCTTAATTCTTTATGGTGAAGACTTTCAAAATCTTGTCTTGTGGCTCTAGCCTTTTGAAATATAGAGCATGTAACTGTTGTCTGTACTTACTCTACTGTGCCTCAGCACTTTTTCATTAGGAATTTTTGTTTGTGGTGCTGGAAATCGAATTCAGGGCCTCATGCATGCTAGGCAAGCACCCTACTACTGAGCTATACCCCCACCCAGTTAGTTAGTTTTTAAAGAAAAGAGAAACTTCTTTAGCTGCCAAGGCCAGAGCCCTGAGCCTGTGTTGTGAGATCTGCCAGGAATCATCAGTAATAATAATAATTGCAAAGAGAAATGGAAAGCAGAGACTCCTAGAGAGATGCCATCATCTGCAAGGAATTTGAAAATGACTCTGTATTAAAGAGAGTATATGCTACTATTTTTCTAGAGCTGAGTGTATAATGCATTATCCTCGTCATATGTTGATCATTTTCTGCTCCCAACATCTAACATCTAAGTGGACTGAGAGCTCCGTTTCCTTCACCCTGGTTGTTGTATTGTCATCACCACCTCTGTCTCTTAGTGGTTTGGTGGTTGTGCTGCTGTGCATGAAGGACATGGAGGAGAACCTTCCACTGTAATGGTTCAGAGAGAACAAGGATAGACAGGCCTGTTGCTCTGGGATTCAAAAAAGCCTCACAGAAGTGCCTCCCCTGGATTTTAGGAAGAGGGAAGTTAAGTTCTGATAGGCCAAGTACTAAGATAAAATAAGCGAAATTGTTGTAAATAGAAGGATAATCCATTGTTTACGGAATTCAGTATGGGAGACCTAAAGAAAGTGAGGGAAACTCCAGATCAACAGGCAAGTGAGAAGAGGACAGGGGAGATGAGATCTAAAAGAGCCCGGAGGGCTGGGAATTGAAACCATGAATGAAGTCTTACCAGTCAGTGATTCTCTCTGGGCTGTTAGATTCCTCGAATCCCAAAGTAATTTCTTATGTCTGGTTAGTGGTATTAGCACACAAATCAACAAGCAAACTGGACCCATCAAAGAGTAACTGTAGTTAACTGCCACATAGTTGCCTCACTCTTTTAGCACTTATTTCCTCTGATATTTGTAAATAGTGGTCACATTTCCCTTCATCATCTTCTGACCAAACCCCATATGATTTAATCTTCCTCTTCCATTCCATTCCTCCAGCTGGTTAAATCATTTCCCTTGTGCTTTCTGTTCCTCCAGCCAATTTGTTCATTTTAAGGGAAACTGGCACCCCATTATTCCAGCTGCAGACATACAGTGGTATTTATAATTAATATTGATTGAGTGCTAACTGGATGCTGGGCCTTGCATTAGGCCTTGCAAAGGGCTCCAGTTGCCACTGATGTATTGAATCAGTGTCCCCCAGTCCCATGATCTCCCACTGTCTCATGGTCCCCTAGTGTAACCTGTCTCATCTTTAAAATATTAATTGACACTTAGCAATTGTATATATTTATGGGGTACAGTGTGACATTTCACTTGTCTCATTCTTGGAGGTGAACTACAGAACTCCAACACTATAGCATTAGCATGAGGAACTACAAAAGTAAATATTCCTTCTCTGATCCACCAGTTTTCTGCAATTCAAAAGTTACTACGGTATTTTTTACTGTAGCAAGATTGATAGTCATATCAATCCTAAGAAATTCTCAGACTTCTCATGAACAATCTTGAAGAACTTTTAACCAATGCTATTTGAACCTGAAATTTCCAAAAGCAAAGAAATATGTAATTACTTTCTTACCTCTACCCCCAGTAGATGGAGAGGGTGATGGGAAAATGCATTGTGACTCAATTCTGACTCAGTTTCCCCAGTACAGTGGAGAATAGACTGACCAGCAACAGATTTAAGCAAATACAACTTTATTTATTCACCTTGGAATAAGGATATAGACACCCATACAGAACAGCACCTCTTTGATCAATTCTTCCCCAATCATTCCAGGGAAATAGTTGAATGTTCTTTTATGGCAGATACATCCTTTTTAGTATTATCAAATACATCATTAACACTTCTAAAAAATGAAGTTTGACACCTAGAAATCTCTGGCTTTTTCTCATATTTTTCATATAAACTAAAAGCATTTTTCATTTGTCCAACACATCCACTTGTATGAAAATGTCACAGAGGTGATTTCGAGAAATATTTATAAAGGGAGCTACTCCAATGGGTCCTGCTTCTGTTCTTCACGTCTGCTCATTTTTAGCCTGTTCCACTTTAAAGAGCAAAAAAGGATACATTCATACATTAAAGGATAGGTGAATTGGGTCAGGCTGATCTGACTTCTGTGGGGAAAAAAATGTATCATCACCAAGTTAAATATCCAACCCGAACTGTTGAAAGTTGTGGAGGTTAGAAAATGTCCATTGTTAATTATTTTAAAAATCTGTTTTCATTTTTTTTCCCCTGGAGTAAGAAATGCTAGAAAGCTACATTTGTCAAGATCAGCTGGGGCCAGCCCTTAAGATAGGGACCCAGGCCATACTGGCAGGAAGCTGAATGGAAGGT